>JAHWFO010060970.1:5310063-5347906 GCA_023313115.1 Rhysida immarginata
TAAAAATGGCTAATTTATGTTAGGCCTACAGTTAAAATGACTAAATAATGTTAGGCCTATTGTGAAAATTAGCTAATTAATGTTAGGCCTATTGTTAAAAAAGGCTAATTAATATTAGGCTTATTGTTAAAATGGCTAATTGAAGTTAGGCCTATATTTTAAAATGACGTGAATGCATATAGAATCAAAGGTATTTCCACTGTTTATTTAAACCAAGTGGAAGTAAAAGTTATTAAAATACATCTGCGTCAGAGCTAAAGCTCCTTGGAATGCTTAAAAGATTTTACCCGGCAATGCTTTGAAACAATGGTTTTTCTCTCTTGACGTTTATGATAACTTTGATCTAGCAGTGGAAAGAACATAGACCCAGTAGTTTAATACATTTAGACGTGCGAGGATTTCATTCTCATTTCGCGCGCGTTTGGAAAGATTCGTGTGAGCGCTGCAATCGAATACGTAAATTTACATGCAGTTTTTGCCATTGCTGTATATAAAAATATTACAGTAATATTAAACAACAAATTTTTATATTCTTCTTTTCAGCATATTTGAAAATCGTTTTACGAGTTATATTCTTGTTCTATAATTAGGAGTTAGTGGCTAATAGCGTGATGAATTAAACATTTTAGTCAACTTTATTAATTTTGAAGATTTTCTCGGATTATTGCCAAAATTCATTATTATGAAAAGGTGACGCATGGTCCACGTGGATATCTGATATAGTAATTCTTTCATGTTCTAGAATTCAAAAATGACGAAGAGCAAACAACCTGTAGCGTTCAGATTTTTTTTTGACCCCTTATATTCTCAGTATTAAATTATCACCGAATCTTACCTTAAAGGATTACACAGCCGCTGTTTCAACGCAATTTCAAGATGCCGGTCGTGTTTTCACTCATGATTCCGTGCGCGATAAACAGTTGTAGGACAAACGCAAAAAACAACACGCAATGGAATAATAAGTATAATGTGCGAATTAAAAACATGGATATATGTTCACGATTGATCATGTTTGTCATTGTGGATTTGGTCAGTTGCGGCCGACATCGGTAGAACTTTTTAAATGAAGCCTTAGTTGCATATCATATTAAACTTAAGTTTAATATATAAATAAAAAATTTATATTTTAAAACCCGAAATAATTTTATATTTCTGTGAACATAAATTCCGTTATTTTCAAATTCAAAATGTAAACAGTATTTAATGTTGAAAATTATATTTATCATAAACTTTAAGATCACACAATGTAGCTAAAGGCTGAGCGGCTAATTTTATATCCGCTTTATGCACGCAATTAAGCCTTTCAAAAAAATCGTTATGAAAAATCGACAACAATTATTTAGCGTCAAATCCTATTTCTCCCTTTTGTGACTAATAATCGATTCTGCTGTGCAGTCAATGATAAAAGCTGCTTACTCCACAACTTATTTAATTTAAAAAGCGTTTGTAAACAAAGACTTAAAATGCATTGTTTGCAATTATTTTCACAAAAGCAGCGAAAAGTACACTAGGAAGCAAAAAAAATAGACTCGACTTAGAATTACACTTGGGAACTACTTTCTCTAATTTCGCATAAATAATAGATAAGTAATAAAAAATAAAATAAATCAAAAATAAAGCAAAAATAAAAAGCTGACGTTTCGAATAGAGGCTATCCTTTTAAAAAGAAGGAGATAGTTCTCTAAATCAAGGAGAATATTAGAGAATTTTCTTGAAGTAATAAAAGGTGCAGAATTATTCTTTCAAACGGTACCAAACTTTGTTCAAGTAAATTTCAAAATGAAGCTCCTGAGTGCAAAATGGCAATATTTTAATTGCCTTTATAATATGATATACGATTTAAAAGTTTCCGATCAGTTGAGGCCGGAATCGGTTGGACACAGCTTTAGTTAGGTTGATTAGCTTAAATAACAGTTAAATAGATGTATAAATAAAACCAAACACATAAAACATCACAGTGAAAAACTTTGAAAAATTATTACATATTTGATTTGATATAATTTCATCTTTTGGAATTTATAAAAAAATAATTATAATTTAAATTAATTTTAAAACGATGATTTAAACGTAATAAAGTTGATATAAATTATAAATTAAAACTATTTCAGCTATTAATGGAAATAGTTTTAAACAATTTTATTTTTTATAGACATTGACAACAAAATAATGAAATATAATAAATAGGAGCGTTGCAGTTTCATGGTAATATTTAAATGTCTACCGATTTTGGCTTTATTGCTCACTTTCTTCTGGAGATACGAGGCCTGTGAGAAAAATATCCGACCGTCGGCCGGGAAAAAAAAATTACACACCTGGAGCATTGGAAACCTAATCACCCTCAAAGTAGTCTCCTTGGGACTCCACACACTGCTCCCAGCGGTGCCGCCATTGTTTAGCGTCTTTCGGAATGGAGTTTAGCTCGGCTGTTGTTGCAGTCATAATGTCATCTCTTGTCTGAAATCGCGTTCTTTTCAATGGCCTCTTGAGTTTGGGGAACAGCCAAAAGTCGCAGGGGCCAGATCAGGAGAGTAAGGAGCCTGTTGTACCACGGGAGTCTGGTTTTTCGCCAAAAAAGTCTGAATCAAGTTTGGTTTTTGAGGCGCCAATTGCCTGTTGACCACAACTGCGGTCTCTTGCGCCGCACTGAATTACGTAGGCGACGGAGGACATCCCTGTAGTACTCTTTGGTTATTGTTTGACCCTGTGGTGCGTACTCGAGGTGTACCACACGGCGACAGTCAAAGAAAGCAGTCAGCATTACTTTCACATTGCTGCGCACTTGGCGGGCCTTCTTTGGTCGTGGTGACGAGGAATGCTTCCACTGTGACGACTGATGGTTTCCACCTGGCTGTCGCCCAGTTTCTGGCAAAATTTGATGCAGTAACGCTGCTCCAGTCGTTCCGTCATTTTCCTTCAAATCAAAAACCGACGAGAGCACAACACACTATCTCCCTTTAATGCTGATTGCCAGCAACTGTCGCTATTGAGAGGCGGGAAAAAATTCACGCATACGCATAAAGGTTCAAGGTTGGCTCATGCAAACGCGCGCGATCCAAATCCATCAAGTTTTCGCAAAAAAAACTTAGGTCGGATACTTTTCTCACAGGCCTCGTATATAGTAGTAGAAAATAGATATACAGGATAGAAATATTAAGATTGGTTCTCATGGGAGAAGTGATGCGAGTAATGGGATGACGTATAGAGGAATACATCGAAACTTTGAACCGAACACCGAACCCACCGTCGCCCTTTATAAAGTAGTGAAAGAATTCAACTCACTGTCCCCGAATGAAACAACATTAGCATATTAAAAAGGATAGTCGAAAATGGCCAAAACTCAAGGCGACTGAAGGTATGATACGTAGTAGGAGATAGAGTGTGATTGAAAGCTCGGCTCCCTGCGTACATAATTTATGACATATGCCATAAACATAATCGAACGTTGCAGATGGAAGAACATAGTGCTATAAAATAGAAAAAAAATTATCCCCATCTTTACAAAATACTTGTCCATTTCCGTGACCTGCTAAAAGGCCTATTCTTACAAACCCATTGCCTAATATGGGTGTCACTCTAAAGGTTTTAGCCAAGAACGCTGCACGCATCCCACCATATTTGTTTTACTTTATCCAAGTACTTCACTCTATCAGATAGTCGCGTGCAAGATTTGAGCCTGACACGTTGCATTGTTTTTGCATGGCACAATTCTAAAGCTCGCGTACTGGCAGACAAGTAAAACATAATGGAGGTGAATTGGCAGGCATGGCGTACTATGTTTTTATATGATTATTCCGAAGGCTTAGAAATGTCGAATTGTTTTATAACTGACATTTCCTGGCAGAGCTCCGAGTAAAGCCACAGTTTTGTCCTCGTATCGACAGTCACTTAAAGACGAACTTCGCAGTGGACGGCCCAGCAATGCAGTTACGCCGAAAACATCCGTGATTTGTCTGATTTTTAAAAATCTTATATGACCACCGGCAACTTGGAAAATTTTTATCACGATGGATCCCTCGTTTCTTGACCCGAGAGCACTGGTACCAAGAATGATCGAAAGGTTCAACAACCGAGCATCAAAACGTGCCAACGACATCAGCACAGGTGACGAAACATGGAACAATCCAAATATTAGCTCCACCACCCTCGAAATGCTGGGAAGGTGATGGTGGAAGCTTTCTCCTGTTCCCCTAACCATATGTAAACTGTTGTGCTTGAAAACAAAAAAGACGGTTACAGGAGAGTGGTATGTGACATTCAGTGTGCTTAAAAATCCTATAAAATTGGAAGGAGAAGCGTCGGAAGACCGAAACAAGAGGTTTGTTGTGGCATCATGACAACGCCTCAGCACATACCGCCGTCAAGAAAAACGGGTCAAGATGTGGACGCATCCTCTGGTTTTCAGATTTAATAGTTGTATATTTGGTCGATTTTGCTTGAATATGAAAATATAAAGAACTGGTCTTGGAATAGCAAAATTGTAGCGTTTCGAAATACACTTCTTCTTCAGGATAGGAAACGACTATTTCTTTATACTTTTCAGATTTGTCATCTTGCAAACTTCTTTTTTTCTCCAGTCACTGTCAAATCGAGAGGAAGCTCAGGGAGTTCCATTTTGACAGTGACGTCCTAGCAGCGTACAGCAACTACGTTTTGGAGCTCACTGTTTAGGACTGGAAAAAACGCATGTCCGATTGATTCAGAGGGATGAAAACTTTGTATAGAAGCCCAGGGATAATAATTCGAAAAGTGCTAAAAGAATGGTCTTCGTAAGATGCGTGCAGCGTTACGCCTAAAAACCTTTGGAGTGCCCCTCGTACCTTGTGGGTTGAGAATCAAATATGCCATTTCTATTTTTGTATGTCTTCTGATGAAGGCGCGCAATAAAGCCGAAGTCTGTAGCTATTAAGCCTATTCGCCTCGTGCAACTTTGACTTAGCTGCCACCTAGCGGATTTTTTCTTCCTCATTCTATGGGAGACGGGGTAGTTTTCACACATAGAATTAGTGTGACGATTGCCGATAATGCTAAGAAATTATGAGTTCTAATAAAAATTGTGTTGTTGAATGCGGAAATACTTATAAGAAGTGTCCCAAGGGAAAAATTTTCTATTCCTTTCCAAAAAGAAAATGTTTTGTTCACCAACGTGAAACATGGATAAGAGCTTCTGGCCTTTCTTCTGAGAAACAAAATGAGAAAGCAATGTATTAAGGCCTTTCAACTGGAATCCTCGAGGATCCAGTCTTAATCAAAAGCAATTAGGATGAAAACTGTTCTTTAATGTGATCAGAAATTTAAAGAAATATAGTTTTCTTTCTTAAAGGTAATATTGTACAATCATCAAAGGGAAATAATCCACACTTGAATTTTACTCTAAGTTTTACCGTTTCAATATTAATTTATTTTTAATAATTTAATATTACATTTGGAGTTAACATTATTAAGATTATTAAATTTAAATAATTATAATTAAAAAAGCTATTAAAACAACACATTAGCATGAAATGTAATATTAAATATTAAACTCGTGTGGATTATTTCCTTTGGTTGACTGTACAAAACCTGATGGATAGTGTTGCAGAAATTTGTAAGCATCTGAATAAAAATCAACATATGATCAATTAGGAGAAGTTAAAAATCTAAAATTTGGTTATCATAAAAAACCAAAAATTCATAGCAAAAACCTCGATTCATTTAGTTAAAAAATGATGTTACTTAATACTTAATTTACGCAGTATTTTGCAAACGTAAAATGTTCATTTTTTCATTAATTTTTTTTATTACATTGAAAACATGTTTACTTTCATCAAGCTTCTGGCCTTTCTTATTCGTTTCCAAACGAGATATATTTGAAGAAACACTCTGAAAACCGTAATGAATAACTTTGTCCATTGCATCAACTACAACATGCCTCAACTACCAAGCTACTGGCTGAAACAAGTCCTACATGATAACTTCTAAAATCGCCGCACGGCGGCGTTGACCGTTGTCGCATGAGGCGAATACCAAATACTGCAAGGCCTCTTTTCAATATATTGACATATACCTTCCGTGACAAAAGTTTGGCGACTTTTTTATTCTGCTTTTTTCTTAATGTAATGTTCAACAATTTTTAATGAAAGTATACATTAAATATTAAATGTTTATTGACATATGGATAAACACACTGTACATCTTTCCGGATCAACCTGTTTCCTGATTTCAGTATTGCTATAAAGAAGGAAATCTAAATTAACGAATGATCACCCAGGACAGAAATTTGGCGATTTTCAAAAATTGGGACAAATGTATGGCGATATATTACCTAATATCGAGTAAAACCACCTTTGGCTGCGATGACTGCTTGAATTCTTCACCGTATAGAAAATATTAACTTCTTGCAGTCTTCCCTTGCGAATCTACACCATGCTTCTTCTACAATAACTCGTAAGTCTTCAACACTTTTGGGATTGTGAGTTCTGATGTATCGCTTCTTAAAAATCCACACATCCTCTATTGGGTTTAGGTCTGGACTATTCCCGGGCGATGGAAGAACTGAAATACCTTGTTCTTCGAATCAGGTCATAGTTTTTTGGCTGTATGGCAAGGAGCGCCGTCCTGTTGATACGTGAACGCGTTGTTGGGGAAGAAAACATTTTTGGTTGGAACGAGATGATCCATCATAATATCGATGTAGCGGTCACTATTAATTGTTCATCTACAAAACACAAACGACCTATGCCTGCACTGCAAATAGCCCCGTAAACCATAAAATTTGGAAATTTGACACTTTGTCTGATGCAAACTGGATGAATCTCTTCTCCTTTTCGTCTCATCACCTTCACATTCCCGTCATTGTAGAGTCAAAAGCGACTTTCATCGCTAAAAAAGAGTTGTTGCCAGTCTTTTTCTAAATAATTAACGTAATGTGTAGCCCAGCTGAGTCGTTTCCTTTTCATGTCTACAATGAGCAAAGGCTTTTTCTTTGTAGACCGGAAGGCGTACCCAAACTCCTTCTTATGGTTGTTTTCCACGACACCGTCCTTTTGATTATATGAGTTAAGGTTGGCTGAAGAGTTTCGTCTATTTTCCTTGATAAATAGTTTTAGGCGGTTATCCTACGCTGCTGTGGTGATCCGTTTTCTTCCAGAATGTGGTTGGACTGCTGAACTTCCTGTCTTCTTAAACTTCAGAATGATTTTTCGGGTCTAAATTCAGGTACTTTGCAATGTCCATCTGCTTCTGGTTGCTTTCCATTTAGAAATAATCAGATCTCTTGAACAATCTGCTTGGTTGGTAGCATATCGAAGAGTTCTGGTTATTTAGAGCGAATTTCAACCTTTTATATTCAACGCATCATTTGAATATGAGCGTCGACCAATAATACACACTATCCATTTGCATACAGGCAACTTCAAAGAAAAATTCAACGCAAAATGTACATAAACAAATGTATATCGCCATACCTTTGTCCTGCGTCCCCTTTGGTTAACTTGGGATTTTCTCTTTAAGATAAATCCCAAATCGAGAAACGACGCCTCAATCGATTTGAAATAAACACATCTTTATTTACATGCAAAGTAACATTTATGATTTAAACGAATACTTTACTTACAATTGTTTGAACTACACTAACATTTACAAAAACGAAATCGCCAAACTTTTGTCACGGAGGGTACAGTAGAAAGCCTAATTGTGTA
This sequence comes from Rhysida immarginata, assembly GCA_023313115.1. Taxonomy (NCBI): domain Eukaryota; kingdom Metazoa; phylum Arthropoda; class Chilopoda; order Scolopendromorpha; family Scolopendridae; genus Rhysida; species Rhysida immarginata. The sequence continues at coordinate 5,317,740 of JAHWFO010060970.1, forward strand.
ATTGGTTAAAGTCGTAAAACAACGACTGAGCGTTATAAGTTCTTCTGTTATAAAAATATCTTTCAGCATTTTGTTTATTCAAGTGACTATTCAAGTCAAATAAAAGATATCAATACATTCTTAGAGTTGTTTATTTTAATAAATGAATAAATTTCATGTCGCACGCAGATTATAGAGCATGAAGAAATTACGCTTGCATTTCTTTACTTATTGCAATTTAAATTATGGACTCTATTTATGAAATAAATCTTATGTCTTTTTTGAACTGCATTGTAAGTTCAGTAGAGAACTGAGATATCTACCAACTTGAAAACTTCATGTTAGATTTTATTTATAAAATGCTAGTTTGGCCAATCATCTTTAAAGCTTATTATTTCTGGTATTTTGAGTTCTCATCAAAATTTATTTTTTATATTTCTATTCCGAATTTTCCAACAATGAATAATTTTATTTATTTCGTGCAAGATAGCTCAAGATTCACTTTGCTGCTGGATTTAGACAAAGAGATTTCCTGCCACGAAGTGAAGGATTTGAGAGTGTTCCTATGGAAATGCGGTTTAGTGTTTCTCAATCCTTTCGGTGGATTCCTTGAATTCCAATGTAGTTTTAAAGACGCATTTGCCTCGTGTAAACATCTCTAATTGGTTATCTCGCTTGGAAATGCCAGAAAGTTTTTCCAAGAGAGTTTTATTGATGGCAAGGATGACGAATGGGATTGTCAAGTGGTCAAGAACCGCTCGTCGTTCCTCACCTTAATGACATTCCGGATTTCATCTCTCTTGGCTGTCGAGTCTTAATTACAAAGGCATTGCTTTCCCCACTCGGCTCGTTCGCACCTCCACATACTTTCCTCGTTTGATGAAACTTCTCTGGTTACAAGAATTTTTGGACGACGACGACAGATGTAATTAGAAAGTGGAAAACGTAATGAAGCGACACGGAAAGATATGAATAGAAACGTTGAAATACAAAAAATGAATAGAAGAATCTGAGATATTCTCCTATACATGCTGCGCTATTTTTAGTAAAGTTTAGAACTGTTTATTTGTGAAGTTCCTTTTCATTTTTGAATTTTTGTATCGACCGCATTTAAACCTTTGGAAGCATTTCCGCTGAATACACAGCCGCTTTTGATGTTAGAAGGAATCTTAATGGAATTTATTTTTTTTCAAATAGGCAAAATTAAACTAGTAAAACCGATTAAGATGAAAGGAGTTTTAAAAATATTTAATTTTTAAAATGTCTATTTTTAATTTGATAAAAGATCTTTGAATATCAAAGAGGCTTATGATATAGATGAATAACAAAACAAACTTCATGCCTACAGCTGTTTAATTTATTTTTTTCTTTGGTCGAGTTCAAAGTTTTCTTGCAAATAAAGAACATAATTTGTTTTTTGAAAACCAAACAAACTCTGCTTAAATCTCCTTCGAATCGAATCTGTTTGAGCAGAGATTGTGTTTTTACTGTGTTATGCTTTAGTGGCGATGTCAAATCAATAGATTCCGTTTGCAGGTTGAGGAATGGCATTCCTAAACTTTATTCTTCTCTTTTCTTTCTTTTTTTTGGCAACAAGGAAAATAAGATTTGGCTCGGATCTCTTCAGATGGAAATGATTCGAACAGAGTTGTATTTTCCCGACGTGTCTTCTCCTGCTATTTTTTTCACTGCTGTCTGGTGAAATTCCAAAACAATGTCTCCCGAGCTCTCACTGTTCGGTGTGGTTGACAGCGTGAATGTGACAGGTGATAGGCCATTTTTTAGGTCCACATCCAAAATTATTTCGATGCAGACTTCTTCTCAGTATTTATACATTAAAAAAGAGCTGAATGAATAAAAAATTACATATATTTTTGACAAGGCCTGAAAGGGCCTGTTTTTTCCCCTAGCTCTCCATTACGAGCAAGAAATTCAATCCCAAACCCAGAAGGATTAAAAGTAATATATTGTTCTTTCTAGGAAAGCCGACTGCTCTCTATAGAGAAATTGATTTAGCTCTACTCCTATTGATTTGCAAATGCATCTAATATCATTTCTGGTCGTACATTAATCCGATTACATTGCTCTGCTTGATTTATTCTTATCGATTGTTATAGAATCAGTGTCAAAAGGTAATCTAAAATATCATTGGGGTTTCAATTAATAGACCGCTGACATAACCACCAACTTCCGTTTCAGAGCGTGACTTAAGCGGATAATGTTTATTAGATATGTGACAGGAATTGATGGCAAGCGCATGCAAAGAGCACCAGACTAAGAGTCTTTCCAATTAAAGCGATGCACTCAAACTTTTACCTTGACACTTATTTATGCACTGAGGAATATAAAACGACGTTTTTTAAACAAAAATAAATGAAGATAACTTTCTCAACTTTTTACATTTTGCGCGTAGAAATATACGAGATGTCATTTTTGTGTAATGTCGAGCTACATTTTTGGCACGAGCAACCTCTCTTCAGTTTGCTTCACAAAATATTTAAACCACGTTTTTCCTGATATACACACGTTTCTAAATATATTTTAGAAAAGGCTGATTCAAAAAAAGCCTATATTATTGGGCGTATGCAATGTAAGTTTCGTTCACTAGTTTTTGAGATTACATTATAACATGCTTCGCTGAGAATAGAACCCAATCAGCAAAAGATGGTATTAAAATGCTTGTTGGCATGGCAACAAGAAAAGATAACAGACGAGTTGAACTCCGGGTGAAAGCCTGGTCTCGAGATAATGAATTGCCTTAAAGACGTATTTTGCCTTAAAGACGGTAGCTGGTCTATTTTTAACCGGTCACCATAGCAAAATGCCTTTTGTGCATTTCGCTATTCGAATTTGTTTAAAGACATTTAAATTCCACATTACTTACCAATTCTTTATTTCTGGTAGGATACTAATAATCATATAGCATACTTTTTAAGTCGGTAGAAGCATACTTTATAAATCGGGTTCCTTATCCATGGAAAGAAATAATATTGTTCAGCGAATGTCGTCCAACACTTTTAGGGAGACACATTAAGGAGTTGCTGACTCATTGCTGTGCCGTGTGGGAAGCTATCTGGAAGCACCTGATGGCTTACACTTTTATTAAATCTTTCGCTTTCATTTTCTTCAGACTTTATTTCGACATTCTTTAAGACAAACTAATCAACACAACAACTTTGATTAGCGATAGTGTAATTATACTTTGCCATTTGTTTTTATCAGTAAATTAATAAGTAACTTTTTCTTTTCATTTGCATGGCGATATGAATGATGAAAATAACTGTCGTTTGCCATTCATTTTCGGTTGCTTTACATTAGCCTATGGCAGTAAGAAATGTAAAAAAACTCATCTTTGTAATTTTAATAATGCTTGACAGCTACCAAAATCGAATAAAAAAGTAATTTTCTTGTTTAAGAAATCTCACCACACTGTCGTTAAATATTTCGTTTATTAAAATTTGTTTGGCATGTATATGTAGGGGAGAATTGTATAAATTGGGGCGTTTTCAAGGAAATGTATTTTTGTAACCATAATAATTACCTGTAAGAGACGCAGTAATTTATGAATCATCAACAGAAGCTATCAATACAATATAGGAAAAAATTTTGAGCACTAGATACCAAATCGTAAGTTATTTATAGATTTTTATAATTGTAACAATGTTCCATCTTATTCAGCAGGAGCCTAAGAAGGGTCATAGCAAATACGGTTTAAGACATACCACTTTCCTCTTTAGACCTTTGACATCAATTTTTGTCTTTTAATTGCAAAAGAATAACGATTTGCAAAATTAGTAAAACGGACTTTATCCGTGCTTATGCAGGCTTCAAGTGCCCGTTCTTTACACTGGATACACTGGATCCAACCTCAAGTGGATGATCCTTCTGGATTATGCAAAACCATTCTGTTGTGGCAACTCTGTTAGTTTGTTCTCTTTTTGATGTTCCTTATTTGTCCCATCTTAGGAAATTGAAACTGACCCGAGTTAAGAAAATGGTAATTTTGAACATCATCTAGCACCATAAAAAAAATCTAATGGCGGCATGAAGCACTTTGCTATAAAAACAACCCATCGATATACCAATCTAAATAGGATATTCACAAGTGATCTACGATCTTTCTGTCTTTCGACAGTTAGCACGAGATACTGGTGACATTTTACTTAGCAATGAATAAAACCTATCGGATTTTTTGTGGGAAATCGGCTGCAGATTAGGCGTCGTCGATAACAATTTGGCTGCCTCCTTTTACGAAGTGGTACCAAGAATTATTTAAATTTTTTAAATCGGTTTGTCCTGTTTTATGGAGCATCCTAACTTATGCCAGTCTCCCCTATGCATGCACTCGTACAGGCGCCCAACTACAACTAAACGAAAGAGCTGTGCGAATATTTTGTTGCATTTTTAGTGATGAATATTCATTTTTCATAAAGTTAAGCTAATCATATTGGCAAATTTTTATTTTTGGGAATTTGAGTGACAGAAGATGTATTGTAAAATTCCATGAGCCATTTAAGAATAACGATTATGTTTTATTAAGAAGTTTGAGTCTCCTTATATCAATTATGGAGAATTAGGTGAAGTCTCCCGTAAATAAATATTTAGACCTTGTGTTATTGTTTAATTTTTGCTAGGTGCGTATAGGAAGGAATAATATAGTTTTAAATTGTGTATGTGTTTTTTACACGCTAGAAGAGATGCCGATATAGAGACCATCGAGAGAGAGAGAGAGAGGAGAGGCGCGGAGTTGGCTTTGGGGTCGATACTAACATCTGAATGGAGTAAATGTGTTTGTGTGCCTGAAAGAGAGAGAGAGAGAGAGAGAGAGAGAGAGAGAGAGAGAGAAAGAGAGAGACTCCCTATTTGTGGTTGAAGTTTGAAACATTCTTATCTACAGTAGCAGTTCTACGAGGGAATAGTATTTTTTTTTAGGTACTTAGATATCTAGTTTTCCCCCCAACTGAAATTTCTCTTGAATGTGCGACTGCTTGTTCTTTAAGTTGTTCAATAGATTTAAAATAGCCCTATAACTATAAGTCCCGATGCATAAAGTTATATAATATTTCTTTGATTTGATTTACAATATTGGATATTTGGAAATTCAGATTGTGAGAAGGAAGTTTAATGAACCATTTCTAATATTAGAATGAATCTCGTTTCTCCGGATTAAGAACAGAATAGTTTTAAGGGACCGAATATACTATTGGTGTAATTAAAATGTAATAAATTCACCCATAACTTAAGAACGCTTACGAATAATATATAAGAAATTTATTTCTATTTGAATATAAGTAATATAAATTCCACCTGCAAATGTTCGCGTTTCACCTTTGTTTGGTAGCAGAACTGAAAAATGAAAATGCAACCATAAAAAAAAGTTAAATTGTTGCGAAATACCGAAGTGAAATTAAGCTTAATTTAAGTCCAATAATTATAGGAATTATAAAGTTTACTTTTAAATATACGTCAATTATGTTAATTATATGTATATTATGTAAATAATTTTATTCATTTAATTTCAGTTAATCTTATTAGCTACTATTAACGGATTCGACGTAATGGAAAGTGAAATATTGAATAGTTATTGCTAAAGCTTTATTTAATTACGAACATTGATCCTTAACTTTTTAATGAAAGTAAGTTCTGTATCCCAATTTTAATTTTCGCGAGTTTAGACATTCTTGTGAAGGTAATTCAGATTGATTCAAACTAGATCGAAATGTATGTCAAGCGTTTGGACAGGATGCCTTGTCAAAAAAACTGATTGGTTTTCGAAATTCCGGGATGGAGATAACCCCTGCTCTGGAGCACCTCCTGCTGTTGATTATCCTAATTATCTTGAATTATCCACTGAACCTAATTATCTTGAATTCGCCAGAAAACTCTCTATGACAGAAGGAACTATGCAGAAACCAGATCGAATCATTACATGCGATGAAAAATGGATCCTCTACAATAATATTCATCGCTCTTACCAATAATTATCATCAGGAGAACCTCCTGGAAAGATCCTACATCCAAAGAAAGTGTTGCTGACAGTGTTCTGGACAGCGGTTGTTCACATTGAGATCTTAGAGCAAAGTCAAGTCATCACAGCACATGTACATGTGATGTGCTCAATGGGTTTATCAGAAACTTCTCCAAAAATAACCTGCGTTGATAAATACAAAGGCTGCAGGACAATGCAAGACCGCATATGATAATCACAGATTAAGCAGCTTAAGTGGGAAGCTTTACCTCATCTTCCGTAATCCCTGACATCTCTCCCGCAGATTTTAACCTGTTCAGATCATTGGATAATCAAATGCGCACACGACATTTTAGAAATCGTCATGCCCTCGAAATAGATTTGCAAGACTTTTCCATCTCCAAAATTAAAGATTTCTACCGACATGGAATTTGCACATTACCTACCCGTTGGAAACATTTATTGATTGTGAGGGTGATTATTATTTTGATGAATAAACTGAATATATGTATAAGTTATGCGTGTGCAAATGTATCACTGAAAATAAGCAAGAACTTTTTAAATGACCTGATATTTATAGGTAAGCACGCTCATTGCATTTGAGTTCCATGAAGGTGATTTTTAATTTCTGCAAATTATCCTCATAAACATGGCAGCCGTAAACAGAATGTCCGTAAGCCAGAATATTTATGACGCGTACCATTTCAGGAGGATATCGTCTTTAATATTAACAAAACAAACGTTTGTGAGCTTTATTTTTTTCAGATTTTCACATTGGTTATAAGGAGATAGCAAAGCGTGTAAACTGATTTAACATATGTAGTTGGCAACATGCGCTCCATTGAAATTTTGGAACAACTGCTAATCGATATGTGCTTGGTATCAAACCGCAAATGCGATGTGGAAGAAGACTATAAGGCATTCATGCGTTTCGTGCATTTTGTAATCTTTAAACTGCGTAACAATGATGTCTGTATGACACAGATTGATATTGTTCTCCACTCTCTAGATTGTCAAGGGAAATTTTGTCCATCATCTCTGACAAAGGTTTAAATATCCAATGTAAGTTTTTGAAGCGTGAAATAGTAAACATAATTTTCACACGTTCATCTAATATAAAGCAGCAGCATGGGCATCCTGAACTTTTCGTGACGGATGAACGGCTGTGAACTCTTGCTGCATACAGTTTTAAATAAAAGACATATTCTTGATTACACTTTGTGACCCTGAAAGTTTGGAAGTACGCATGAGATATATTCAGGGAACCTTTTTAAGTGTAATTATTAACTAACGACCTCGGTGACGCATCAATAACCGTGGCTCCGGAAATTGCAGGTTTCTATCCGACCGATAGCGATGATATTTTCGGAGGGAAATTTTTGCCCTCAGCAATTGCTCAAATGCTGTTAAGTTTACCTGCTGCACGTTAATGACCCAATAGAGAGAGACAAAATTTCCGGCCCAGCTCCCGAGAGTACCCAATAATTGTGCCATTGTGAATGTTAAGTGGATCGTAAACTTACCACGACTAATTAAATTATTTATTTATCTTATAAATATGTGAAATATATCCCTCTTTATATTTACTCAATTATTAAAATAATTAATAAGCTAAACGAAAATTGAAGTTTTATAAGTTATACACATTCTCAACACTTCTAAAGAAAACTTTAATTTTGAAAATTTATATTTAATAGCAAATTGGCCGAAAAAGATAACATTATAACAACAAAGAATAGAAATTTTTTTATCTTGTTTATGTATACCAAACGAATTCGTCTACTTTGCAATGATTAAAGACGGGCACATCAATCAATGAATTAAACTATACGTACAAGGTTTTAAAAAATACGTAGGAAATCTTTGCGGAAGCAACAGAAGGCCTAAAAACAAGCAATGATAAAGTTCGCTGAAGGGACTCAGATCCGGCAGACAACTCGCTTTATCTCTCTTCAAAGTACTTCTTGTGGATTGTGACACAATTCTTACAAGCAGTGTAGAAGTCATGGAAAATTTGAGTAAAATTCTGTTTCGGTACTGTAAACACATTGTGTTGAATATCAGAGGTATCTGAAACACTCTTTTCTTTTGTGTACGTTTGAGAAATGAGGAAGAGGAAAAAGCCTGCTAATGCAAGATTGGATAAGCATGGTTGATGAGCGATGAGAACAACCATAATCGAAAGTGTTGTTGGTAAGCACAATCGACTGATCATAAACTGTATAGCTAAAGCCGTGTGAAGCCAGGCATTGTCACGAAGAAGGAACCAAACACTGTCTTAATGTATTGCGAGCGTACTCGACGTATCTGTTGCAGAAAATGTTTCAGAACTAAGATGTAGATACCAGCATTTAGTTTAATTGCTTAAGGAAAGAATCCTTTGTTAATTAGGAATAAGATTCAGACTGTCGAAGAACGCGACGATAATCTTCAAAAGAATCCCGTCCTTCTCGTTCATAAGGGCTTAAAATGTCCATAAACGCGCTTCAAAATTACGCAAACTTCTCTGAGCATGACTTACTTTCGCAGAGTTTCCAAGCTTGAAACAAAACAGTAAAGTCGTTCGCTACTCCATTTTTCCACGACCGACCCCAACGCTCTATCTTCCACAGCTTAAACATCCCTAATAGCAATCCATCTCATTCACGGTGACGACGCTTAAGGGCATATTCAATCATGTATTGAACTGTCTTTTGCAGTCAACGTTGTGCTACAGCGTGTATTATGATATCAATCAGAGAACTTTATTGTCACGCCTTGTATAAACATATGCCCTGTGATTACAGGTACATTTATTTTGAATAATTGGTGACACATTAATCAGACCTTTGATTTTTCCTGGAACATTGACAGGAGCATCATGCTGTGAATTTTTCAAGAGACGTTTACATGTTTTGATTCCATAAAACTTAATTCGTCGTATATGCTTCATTCATGATGGAGTACCGTCTCATTTATTTGCTGCTGCTAGAATGATTCTCAGTCAGCGATTTCGAACAGATGAATATCGATGGAATGTCCTGGCCTGCTTGGTCTCTTGACCTCCATCCATTAGTTTTTTATTTATGCGGGCCATTTAAAAGCCATTGTGTATTCAACATCTATTGATATTATTCACCAAACTGTTAAAGAGAGGTGTCTGGAGATATGGCAAACTCGTGGAATATAGAAAAGAGTAAGACCGTTCATGTTGCGCTACTTATAAGCCTGGATTTAGAAGCCTGTATTACAGTTCATGGTAGCCATCATGAGCACTATTCGTAAAATTCTGCATGGGCTTTGAAAATAGAAATGCATGAACTAAAAGTATATGTGGTAAAAAAAACCAAGAAAACAGATCATATGTTTATACGGAATGTATTGCTTGTTTTTAAGTCCTCTATCAATCACATACTTGAGTTAATCTAAAAAAGAAACATGAAATTCAGAGAAATTATGAAAATTTTATATTAAATGTTTTTCAAAATGATCCCTTCATATAAACCGCGCAAATATATCAAAAGACGCACTCTGTGATGGAGTCGGCGAAACTCAAAGGAGATGAAAAAATTAATTTTTAATTTAAAGAAAAACTTTCACGAACATATAATCAATAATTATATGAAGATGAATTTGATGTAATATGAACGCAAGTTTATAATATAACTTTCACTCTCATAAGGAATGAGATACGCTGCATTTGCACTTCTATATGTTATTAAAGTTCAATAGCATCTATCACAGATCTATTCATGAAGTTCAACCGTTATTTCAAACATTTAGAGAAATTTTATTATATCATTTGATGTCCAGTTTTACCAATAGGGACTATGCTTCCAGTTTTTAAGGATTTCGGAAATTTTTTTTCGTCTTCACGATTGTTACATAGACTTTTCGAATCAGCTTCAAGAGCTTTCCTATTTATTTGTCTAAGCAAAACTGCTGCAATTCTTTGGGGGGGGGTCATTCTTAATTTAACGGAAAAGAGCATTTTCTTAAAAATGTTCCCCATGAGAGAAGCAAGCAGCTTTTGGTGAAGTTATTAATATTCGCTTTATTTCAAGGAGGTATTTTCTAACAATCTTCAGAGTCTCTTGGTCGTGTAACATCATCGTTTTGACATTCCGAAGTTTCTTTTTGAATTAATTAACCTACCTTTCAAAATTTCAACTAAACAATTTAACTAAGTAAAATCATGTATCACGTTTTATGTTGCGCTGCTGAGAGATTCTTAAATTCTTAAAGAAAAGATAACTTCCACTTATATTGTAGCTCGAATAAAGAAGCTCGAATAACACAGGCCAACAAAACATAATTTTTTAAATACTTTTTTAAAGTTAAGAGCTGATTCTTATACTTTTTTTTCATGCTGAATCCGAATCTGACCTCATTTTTTTTCTATCACCCAAAACTTTCTTGTTTTTCAATGAAATATTTAAAATTATTCAGAGTTTGGAGCCTGATATATTTCTTTGTGGCCCAAAAATTTCCATGTGGATACTTTAACATTGCAGCCGCCTCTCTTCAAACCCATTACTTAAACATTGCAGTCTCTATGTGCATAACTTGGAAACGTGCCATGATAGAAAAAAATCTGAAAGCAGATTCGGATTCAGCACGCTAAAAACCACAAGAATAAGGCAAATTCATTCAAAAAGTTTTTTTCATCGTTGGCCTTTGTAATCGAAGGGATGATTTCAAACGTGCGGTAATGCAATACATAACCAAGAACAGAAAATTAAAACTGTAGAACATATTAAACGACAAGCAGTCATAAAGCACAATATGATGACAAGCAGTCACAAAGCACAATATGATGACAAGCAGTCAGTTGAAGTTTTGCAGTGCCGTGGATCAATCTCTGATTCCTGTTCGTGACATTTCTGTAGGAAATGAAGTTGTTTTAACGCATTGAAACAAATGGAATTTGTTATGTTTGAAATAATAAAAAAATAAAAAGTGTCTGCGATAGTCTTTGAGTGTTGATATCGTATTGACCCTTGTCGCTTGCAAAGCAGCCACTCGTGAAGAAGCATTTTGGCTGGCCTGTTCGTGAATGATGTCACGCTCAATTCAATCCGTCGTCAGTGGAACGGACACGTCGTCGGAGGTGATGGACGTTTTATCAGTGACGGTCGTCTTGTAGCGGTTCTTCCGGGTGTCACCGGAACGGACAAGCAATTTCTGTGGGGGCCAGGCGACACCGTGGGAGGCCAGCGAACAATCGAAAGGGACATGGCACTCGACGCCCCGCTTGATTCGCGCACTCTGCCGCCGGGGGCGCTGTTATTCGCAAGCGGTTTACGATGCTCCCAACACCCTGGACGATCGTTATCGATATTTACGGCTGCCTTGAGTTCCCTTCTCGGAGACGACGAGAGCCCGGTCCCCACCTCCTCCGGTTGACTCTCCCACTTGCACCCACCTAAGTTTTCCTTCTGTACAAGTTTCTCTCTCTCTCTCTCTCTCTCTCGATGATGAATAGTTTGTTCCGTTCAATCTGATAGAGGGGAGAATTTAAGACTGGTCGACCGCAGTGAACAAGTTTCCTTCTTACTCCTTCCATAAAGCAAAAGGAAGATGACACGCTCCATCGAACATCTCTCCAACAGCTGTGACTCATGATCACTCAGACAAGCGGGGCAACAACAAGTTCCAATAGATCGGTGAAATTATTGCCAATAATGAAAATAGACGTTGCCATTGAATGCTTGCCAGTTGATAAGAAAACGGAAATTGTTGGATGTCATTCTTAAAATTCATCAAAATAGATTTGGACGTCTCGCTCTTCCGCAAAATCCATCGATGCGAAAAGGAAGAGCTTCGAAACTCAGGTGGAATGTGTCGGTCTTAACTTCCATCTGTCGCACCCACCGCTACGCAAACGAAATCAATTTTAATCTAAATTGGCTTCTCGAAAATGAAGTTCCCCGTGACAACAGGGCTCGTTCGTTACGTCCAAGCTGCGTGAACGCTTACGACTGATTTCTAAGAGACGTTTCTTAAAGCCAATTGTCAAAGACAGGAGATGGCGAACAAAAGGTTACGGAAAAATGCTTAATTCTCTTTCTCTTTTTTAATGGACTGCATTAAAAGTAAGCCCAAGCTGCATTAGTTTTAGCAATTTGGCTGTAATAGCTGGAGATTCACATCAAAAAATAGTTTATAAAAGCTTCATCATTTATAATTACATAGATTATTTTATTACTAAAAACATCAGAATAGATTTCCATTACATGATTAAATTAGACAATTTTAATAGAATCAACTGATCCGTTATGAATTTTATGAAAATTTTGTGAATAATTTGTATCTTTTATTGTTAGCTGAAAAGTGTCATAGATTAGCAGTATATCTTTTGAGGGTTAGAATATTCAGGTTAATCATATTCAAAGAAACTTCTTTACGTGTTTAGTACATCAACATGGAAGAACAATTTTAAGATATCAATAAATAGGGAAACTTTCAAAGTTCATTAACATTACAATAAATCAGAAATATTACATGCAGGAGGCGCGTGGTCACACAACAATGTCCAGAAGATGGTCTAATTTTTGTTTATATACGGTCCAACATGTTCTCATCGATGGTTTGAATGGCAACAACCATTAGCTATTGCAATTCCAATCCTGTGTAAAACAGATTATTGAAAGTGAAGATGAATTTACATAATATCAGTTGTTTTGGAAGACACACAAATATTGAATGTCATAAATTTAGCACCTAAGGAATTTTAGCACTCAGATTCTTAAAGCTGTTGTTTAAAAACATGAAATTGTGTAAACTTATTATTATATTATGTCAGCTATATTTCTATTATATAGTCTGTCAGAAGTCATGACGATCTGTTGAATGCCGTTTACAGAATAAATGTTTAACAGCTTTAAGAAAAATCCTGCAGTATACTCACAATTCAACATTACCCACAATAGGTTATGTCAAAAATCGTCCAAGGCCTAGAAGGCTCAAGAAAATAACTCCACAAGCTGACCGCCTCATTCATCCCTTTTCAAAAAAACATTTGAAAATTAACGTCAACAACGATTCAATCTGAACTACGAGAGGAAGTCGGTAAGTTACAAATGGATATAGAAATGAAACAAAGAAGAGTACTATAGAAATGTCCCTATACGGTGAGGCACTTTGCCCATCGTTTCACAAGCTTCTCAAAACCAGCAGCATAAATTCTTGGGCTGCTGTGTGAACCAGGCGGTGAATTTCCTTTGTACAGCTTCATCACCGGAAAAGTGATGCTCACAGTCATCTGGGACCATTAGGGCATATTGTTTAACACATTCCGGCAGCGAGAGTAAACTGTAAATGCCGACTCCTACTGTAACATTCTCATGTGATGTCATTCGACGGAAGCGATAGCTCACACCTCTTCAAAGGCATTGTTATTGCATAATAATGCGTGTCCTCATATTGCTAACAAGACAACTGAGGTGCTGTGGAAGTTCAACTCTGAAGTTTTCGAGCATCCTCCGTATGGCTCCTACCTTGCTCCATTTGTTCGGCTCCAAGATGTACAAAGGGAATTCATCGACTGGTTAAGACAGTACCCCAAAGAAGTTTATGCTGCTGGTTTTGAGAGGTTTGTGAAACGATGGGACAAGTACCTCATTGTACACGGAGATAATGTGATGAAAGAAGTAGTTTTCAAGTCAGTATCCTTATTTGTTTCAATTTTATATCCATTTGTAACTTACTTAGTGACTTTCCCTCGCATATAATCGATATTAGTTCTCATAGCATTTGAAGCAGTTTGAATTAGTTTTCATTGTTGAACGTGTTTCACGAAAAAAGCCACGTATGGCTAGGGTAGCATTTACCTATGCCAACGTGAACTGTACTCTCCTGATTTTTTGCCTCCCTTGCAGCACTCGCCTTTTACAGCCAGCATACGATGTGGCAGTAAATGGTAGAAGATGCCAGTTTCATCAAAGTCTTTTATGATTTGTTTTATGCGTCCTGTTCTCCACGTGTACACTTGACATAGAGTTTTCTTCTCCACAAATTGCTTTCGATGAAATACCATAATGTGCATTAAATCTGTAGAGGCATCCTGAACTTGCTTTGAAATCCACACGCCCAAGAGCAAATGCAAAGGTTAAAGCCTTTTTCGAACAAGGGGGCCACTAACTGGAATGTTTCTGGATCTTACTTCTTGAAACCATTGAAAAACAGCTTTTTCATCATCTTCATAATTTGCACATCTTATTCTCTTACGTTGTGGACCGATTTCCTTCTTGGCAAGCGTCTCAATTTTGCCCCGTTCTTTTAAAATTGTACTTAATGTTGAAGGAGCTATAGCGAAAGTTTTAGCAACTTCTTTTTTTTTTTTTTACCGCCATACTCTTGCTTGATCATCTGAAATTTTTCACCAAGAGTAATTTGCCGGCGTTTTTGTTTTGTTGCCATTGCAGAACAGATTTGACTGAAATGTTTTTCAGAGTGCTGTGCAACGGCTGTACGCACCGATGGTACAAAGTTCAACTCAAAGTCGCAAATGAATACACAAAAAAACCACCGCAATCACAACTCTGCTCAGTTCACGGCTCTGCCCAATTCACGACTGTGTTGAATTCACGACTGAAAATTCAGAAATTCTCTGTTCTCTTATACTCGGCCTTTTTTTGTTAGCGTCTCTTTCTTGGCGTCGCGTCTCTCTCCTTCTAAAGAGCCCGGATGAGCAAAGGAAAGTACTGTATCTGCAGACAACCAGAAAAAAAAAAAAAAAATTCGTTCTAAACCTAATAAAACTGCCCGTGGGACCGAAATATTCTTTCGTTCTACTGAAATATTCGCTGTAATGAAATCCGTTATAATGACGTAAAATAAGCATTATTTTAGTTACATACAGCAGGGGCCAAAATTTTTTTTCCGTAGTAATGAAACATTCGTTATAATGACGTTCGTTGTATCGAGGTTCGACCTGTACTGAAATAATGTGTTAGAATTTTCATTCAGATAAAAAAGAATTTTCATTCGGTGTTTCAGCTCAGCGAGATCAACTGGAAGAAACATTAAAGAAACTCCAGGAAAAGAATTTAATAATCGGAAATATTAGCCAGTGCTTTGTTTTGGATATATACTGACCTGAAGTTGCTCTTGTTTTCCATTCGCTGATAACTAATTTCCTGTCTTTTCTTAAAAGTCACAGATTTATGTTTTTCCAATTTATTGTTGTGTGGATTCTTTAATGGTATTAGCTTTTAATATTGTATGGACGCGCATCTTCTTTCTTGTCCATTTGAATATTTCCGGCATCAATCTTCCTTTTCCTCGTCTAATAGAACTCCCATAAATAATTAAGGTTCGCTGGACGCCAAAAGCTCAACTTCGCGCGGAGCTTGCTTCCTTCTTATTGGATTGGAGGATGGCACGTGGCGAGCAATGGTGGTGGTAGTAGTGAATTCAATCTGCGTCCATCCCATGTCTACGACTTCGATTTCACTCTTAATGGATGTCCGGGCCATTGATGAAGGAGGGCAGTTTAGGGGTTAGGAATCATATATCAGTATCACTCAAATTAGGCTGACGGCTTCGTTTCTCCCTTGTTTTTGATCTCGGTTCAACCTTCAATCGAGCTTCTCATTTTTTACTACTAAAGAACGATGATTACGCGTCCACAACTTTTTAATAGGAAACTTTTGCACGTCTTTCTCCTGGTTTCCATTTAAATATTAAAAAAAATTAAATTATCTATCTGAAATAAATTCTAAAAAGTTTTTTTTTCGGATAGGTAATTTAAATTCATAAAAATCGAATTTTATAAAGAATTTAAATTCTTGAAATGTCTTGGATCTTGTCATAAAATCGTCATGTTTCTAGAAGCCATTTTAATGGCAACTCGCAAGAAAACTTTTTTTTTTTTGGCTGTGTTTTCTGATGTTTTTCCCTGCCGTTAAAAGCAGATAATTGTTCACACGCACCATTACAAACTAAATTGTCGGGTTTAATAATGTAATTGTCTTGTTTTCGTTGCTAACGCCGGCAATATTAATTTGAGAGCGGCAGAAGAATAAAAACGGTGAGTTGCCGACAAGCAACGGCGAAGAAGGTATGAATGTTGCAAATTTTCGTGCTGTGTTTTGGATTATATAGTTATCATTTTCTAATTTCTGTTAGTCCTATTGTCATCAATATCTGCTTGCTCTCATTTTCTTTTTAAGAAACAAAAAGTAAATTAATGATAAAAATTCATTAAGTTTATGACTTGTAGTATAGGAGTCTGTCAAGTTGTCATGGTGTAATGGTAAGATATGGGGATCATATTTTGCAGGTACGAGTTCAAATCCCGTTCTTGACAAGTTATTTTTTTCTTTTTGCTTTCTAAATTCATATATGGGAATAGTAATTCATTTACTAAATATACGAAGCGTGTTTTTTTAAGTAAGTACCGTTTCGATATAAAAAAACAAAGACAATTAAGATAAATACCTTAATTTTCATATGAAAGCTTGGAGCTTAATCTATTTTTCAACATAATTTCCACCTATATTAAGACACCTACTGTATAGTCCTTAACATACGACCACATACAGGGTGAATACAAAAGTCTGAACCCCCCTTTTATTTTTTGAACCGAAGCAGATATGTCAATTTTGATGAATCCAATGAATAGGAAGTTGTGGGTGGCCTATCCCATAGTGCACTTTTCATCATCCCAAATATGCAAATTAGGACACATTCAAAATTTATCTCAAAAACCGTAAGGGATAGAGAAAAAAACCCAATTGCAAACTTGTTCAGCATAAAAAAACAAACAAAACAAAAAAATCATCCAAATCGGACCAACCAATCACCCACAATCACGTGGTGAACTGTTTGTAGCTTAAAAACAGTCACACTGCACAAGGAAAACTGAATGTTGATATTTCCACCATGTAAAGTATGCCAATCAAAAAATTAACATAAATTACCGCACTCACATTCATTTTCATGCGGAAAAGCAAATAAAAGGCATGTTTCAGCACACAGAAGACAGAACAATTCCAGGATGGCAAGTTACACTGTTCCGGAAATGGTCAACATGATCTTCTGCGTCGGAGAGGCAAGGAGAAACCTACGTGCTGCAGTTAGGTTGTATCGAGACAGATACCCTAACGAACGTCATCCATCTCGTCAAACAATGCGTCACATTATTCAAAGATTCGAGGCTACAGGGAATGTTAATGCAGAACGAGGACGACCAAGGGCACAAGGCGACGAGGATACAACAACACTAGTTCTGGGTGCAGTTGCTGCAAATCCACACACAAGCAGCAGAGCAATTGCTGCAGATGTTGGGTGCCATCAGAGAACTTTTCTCAACATTCTACACGCACATCATTTTCACCCATACCATATTCATTGTCACCAGGAGTTACTGCCAGTGGATTATGTTGCTAGGGCCGCCTTCTGCAACTGATTACTTACCTACCTGGATGACAATCCAAACTTCATTCATGAGGTATTGTGGACAGATGAAGCCCAGTTCACCAAGGATGGAGTTATCAACAGGCACAACCATCCTCATTGGGCAGACGAAAACCCACGATGTCTGCGAGAAGCAACTCATCAAGTGAACTGGAGAATCAATGTGTGGTGTGGATTGTACAATGACACTGTGGTTGGACCGTATTTTTACGATGGAACACTGACTGCAGAACGCTACTGGGCTGAAATTCTCAACGTGGTAGTCAATGACTGTGCTGGGATTGTAGGTCGGGTTTTGAGCAACCACTTAAGTCAAAGAAGTTTCGAACGCCTTACCTATGGTGCCCGGCCCGGAACGTTTTGATCGCACCTCGTGTAACTTAGCACTGAAAATTTCTAAGAGGGGATATCATAAATGGTACCATTAGAACACGTGCCATTGTACCGATTTTGAACATCATCAACTTGTCTGTGCGATGATTCGCATTTCTCCATTGGCGAAAAAAGATTTTGAAAATCTTTTCTACGCTTCGAGAAGATCGAGTTACAGGCAGGCAGACATACAAACAAACAGACGGACGGACAAAATATCCCAGTTGGAAGATGGTCAAAATTTTGTTCTAATGACACCATTATACTACCATTGAAAATTTTCAATACTGAGATATGGCATGTAATAAATTAAACAAGTCGCAACGAGATGTCATTAATGAATATATAAGATTTATAAGTTCCAAGATGATCGAATTTGATTCAGTGGATCCTGTTTTAATGATTTCAATTTTGATTTTTGAAATAATGTTTCAAATGGTGGAAATTAAAGGAGGGATTCGGGTTCAAAATTATTTCGTAAAATCAAGAATTTCGTAAAATCCGAATTCGTAAAAACGAGGCCCCCCTCATATCCACACTTGGTAACAGCGTTTTGGTGTTCCAAATATAACCACCTCGATTTATTGCGCATATTAAAAATATTAAAGAGAATCTTTTTAAGCAAATACTTTTACTTTACACAGTGCACTAAAGATAACACTGGCCAACAAAATTTAAGATTTTTCTTGTGACAAAATGAAAGTGGGTGATTTTTGGTAGTATTTTTTCTGCTGATTACGAATATAATTTTTAAATTTCTCTAGCACGCACAGCTTTCTTGTTTTACAATGAAACATTTTTAAATCATTCAGTGTTTAGGGCCTGGTAAATTTCCTTGCGGCCTCAAAATATGGATACTCGATGAAACATATTTGATGATACTGATGATACATAGAAGTCTCGGTGATACATAGAAGTCTCGATGTGCATAACTTGGAAACTTGACGTGATAGAAAAAAATCTAAAAGCAGATTCGGATTCTACCTACAAATTACTACTAAGAACACTATGTGTTGTCTTAGTTACAAAATGTGTGTTGACTAGTGTAATTAATCATAAAATTAAAAACGTAAAACTTTAATATTAATTATAATTTGATATAAATGATTTTATTTTTTCTTTATGATTTTTCTTTTCATATTTTAATCAATAATAAAGACATTATTTAATATTTTCATTTTAAAAATTAAAATATAATTTAAATTATAATTTAAATGAGAAGCACCAAAAAATTATTTTTTACTTTTATTAGTGCACTTTTTAAAGTAAAAGCGTGTCCTTAATATTTTTTTTTGTTATATTGTGTGTGCTACTCTAATACTATGGTGCTGCCAATATGTATAAATGAAGTAAACTTGAAGACATGGCCCAATCCCCTATCTGGGGTCTAAATTAAATGAACAATTTTAACCTTTTTTAAGAATTCAAATTTTGAAAAATTTTATACTAGATTGTATTGTCATTGGAAATGAATCCGTATGCCAAATTTGGAAGAAAATTGCTGAAGCTCTCTACCAAAATTCTGGTGTTAAGTCTGCCGAGGAGAGTAGAATCCTTAAAAAAAGCAAAGGGAAGTGTTTTAACGCCATAGTAATTTTCTTCGAATCAGTGGAAAAATTCAGGTGTCCGGAAACTTTGTTTTTGTGAACCTTTTATTAAGAGCTTCCTTAATTTACAAGCCCGTTTATCCGTTAAGGCCGCGGGCGGTAACAGCCCTGTGGAGGAACTCCAGCGCTCGCGAACTTCCGCTATCAAGCGCATTCTAAAGTGGATACCAGAGCCAACTAAAAAGACATTGAGTAGATACCTTTTTATGTTATTTCTTCATTTATGCTTGAAAAATATATCCATTCAAATTGGTAAATTTTAGCAAATAATTTTTTTTTAATAAATTAAGCCATTAAGTATTTGAACATATGATAAAAAGAAAACAATTAATAATCTGTAATGGCGTCGTTTATTACTTTTTTAACATACGTTTTTGTAACTTGCAATCCTTTTTTTTATTTAATAAAAATATATTTAATAATTGGAAAATGGTCAAGGAGGATTTTTTCATGCCATTACCTCCGATATTAATTAATAAATGGCGAAAAATAGTAAAGAAAATTCCACAGCCTGGACTCGAACCAGGGACCTCCGGGTATACGCCCCGACGCTCTAACCACTAAGCTACCGCGGACAAGGAAGCTGTTGCTATCAAACTTGCTCTATGAGCATAGGTTAAAGCTCGGCTCCTTGTTCGCAAGCCAGGACTATCTTTACTATTAAATGGCGAATATTATTATAATAATAATTGGAAAATGGCCAAGGAGGATTTTTTCACGCCATTACCTCCGATATTAATTAATAAATGGTGAAAAATAGTAAAGAAAATTCCTGGTAAAGATATTCCTGGCTTGCAAACAAGGAGCCGAGCTTTAACCTATGCTCATGTTGATAGCGACAGCTTCCATGTCCGCGGTAACTTAGTGGTTAGAGCGTCGGGGCGTATACTCGTAGGTCCCTAGTTCGAGTCCAGGGGCCGTGGAATTTTCTTTACTAATTTTCACCATTTATTAAAATATATTTGATAAAGTTATTTGAAAACGCATGGGCACACCATTAAAATCTTGTTAATTTTCAATACATATTCAAGGGGTGGTAATTAAATAACCGGACAGAGGTCACTGCGTAAAATGTAAACAAAAATATCAACATCTCAAAACATGGTTTGTACGAGTCCCCTGTCGCATTACAGCTGCTATGGATTTTTTTTTTAGTAGCGTAATGTATTCGTGTTCAGACAGGCATTATACGGACGCATGTGAACAAGTATCGTAGAGAAAAAAAATATCGAACAACGGGCTTGCATTAAATTCTGCCTAAAGATGGGTAAATCGGCTACGGAAGCACATCAGATGTTGCAAACTGCCTACGAAAACGAGTAAATTCGAGTGGTTTGGTCGCTTTCGTGATAGTCGTAAAGACCTTTCAGAAGACCCACCTCCTGGAAGACCAGTTTCCGTCCGAACGTCAGACACCACCGAGAAAGTCCGGAAACTCGTCACTGCTGACCACCGACTCACAAATTGTAAATTGCGGATGAAGACAAGGAGACCATTCGTCAGATTCTAACAAACGATTTGGGGAAAAGAAAAAATTTGTTAGATTCCGTTGGATTTCTGCCAAACGTAGCATAGTCTGTTAAATTACTGTCAAAAGAATATTATAACAAAACATAGTGATAGAATAAATACTAATTTTTTAAAGAGATTTAAAAGTTCATTCGCCTCAAAACTTTTATCCCATAACTTGAATATTCTTTAAGGCAAATTGACGTAGTTGAGGATCACCTGTACTATCTTTTGAAATGTTCTGTACGAGACCTCGTCGTATAAGGTTTCAGTGTTGCGTTTTTTTCTCTATTAAATTTCTGGAAATCATTTGTTAAATAAACAAATAATATCACCATGATCGTTGATGTTTACGTCAAAAGAGTTGTGTTGATTTGTCGCCAAGATTACTTTGATATATGGTATACATAATTTTGGATGAAATACGATATATTCAAACAGGAAATAATGTAAACATAACCAAATTCTCCTAGGCTAGCAGATGCAACGATTCATGAAAATATCTGTTATTTCAGGTTCGGGTTATATTTCCTTAATGTTTGTGGCCTTTAATCGCCTAGTCATGATGGAATTTTAATGCCCAGTTTGTTATCGAGAAAATAATAGTTGCGCTTACGTGCAGTTGGCTTTGAAGTTTGTACAATTTCAAAATGAAGCCAGTGGAGCTAAAATATTTGGGCTGATAACAAACTCGAATGGAAACGCGAGGTTAAACGTCAAATCAATATTTCATTGCCGTTTTCTCTTCGCCATTAGCTTCATATGGCCTGATATCAATAATCTCCCCTGTTTTATCACCAGTTCATGATAAATCGCCTGCTATCAGACAGCTTAAGACATGCTAGATAATCGAGAGGACGATGTTTACGGACTTTGCCAGACTATATTTATAGCTGTAGAGCTAAAAGTGGAACTTTGAAAAGGGTGGTCAAGCGAGACGACCCCCGACTTTTAATTTAGAATGGGCTGATGACGCTCGAAGAAGCGGCGCTTTTAGAAAAGGCGAGTATCGAACAAAACGAACATCGAAAGCACCAAAAGTAGAGAACTTTTAATGAGACAGAGTCCTTTCAAAGTAATTGTTTGCTGTGCTCTGATTTTTTGCGCCGAAGAAAGTCAATTTATTTGATTGAAAATAACTTTCATAAATGATTCCTGCCAATGATTTACTATCCCTGCGTCTGAAGTAAAAATCGAGTTTCGTTTAGAGATCATGAAATACACCAAACATCCCTAAAAGTATGTTATTCCATATTTTACATTAAAAATCCGTGTAGAGAGCATTAATAAAAATGCCCATATAGATAATAACAGCTCTTATTATATGTATAAGCTGAACATGCCCTCGTTCCAGCAACTCAGCGTCTTCCAAAGAGGTATAGTGATAGGCTTTCACACCAGCGTTCTGAGCGTGTGTAGAAGTTGAACTTGCCCAGATTAACAGTAGGTGATATTATCAGAAAGTGGAAATCTACAGGATCGTAAAATGCGATGCCAAAACACACATTGTGATCGATAGAAATCGACGTGTCTTAATCAGATTGGTGTCCCTCTCAGCATCTTAACGGTTCGTCGGGTCATAAATATGACAAATATCACCAATGTCAATGCGAAACCTCACTTAGCCAGTGCAACGCTGAAATGAGGTGATGTGGAGCGTCGAGTCTTTTCCAGTCAGATGGTCGAACCGGAATGCAAGATAAGGCACATCTGGCACCCCGTGAACAGCATCTATTGGAGTGAGTTATCCCAACAGTGAATTCGACTATCAGTGAAGTCTTGGTCCATTGATAATGGTTGACGGAACACTGAACATTCACTGAGTGTGACCTCATTGAGTAACCTAGAGGTTAATATCGCATTAACATGGCTCTCGCGCCAAAGATGGGAGCGGGAGTAACGACAGCCAATCAAATTCAAGTACAAGTTGATCGGTTAGGTTTTTCTGGCTTCCAGTAAAAGGAGAATCGTCAAGACTAGGACGTTTATGCACTGAATGAATTTGTGTCCTTTAAAAAGGCTGTTTTTGAAAAAGAGCAACAGGCTGAAGTCGTTGAACGCCTAGATTTCTATTTTCATCGATGGATTCGTCCGCCAAATTGTTTGTTAATCGCTAGATATGTGCAATCGATAAGAGAACGAATCTGATTGGCCCCTTCTTTCGTTGCGCGATCTATATTAACGTCATATATGGATAATAATATATCCGTACACTTATAGCCTATGCTTTCTACACTTTAACAGCAATTCAATGAAGCCTGGATAAGTTTGTCTTTCAGCTGGAAAATGTACCTAGCCACAAAACCTAATATAATACCATCTGGATTGAAGATATGAACGTTCAAATACGGACTGACCACTGAAAACTTCGACCTAAACCCAATAAAGCATTTCTGAAATGCCTCTGGCTTCGAGGCATCCAGAGACATCTCGTGAATGGGTCGAAGCTTCGAAGGAGAAGTGGGCGAAGCTGTAAACATTTGTGGAGAGTATGTCATGATATATGCAGATATTGTACACAATCGACGGTTCCTGGTTTATGCCAACATCACCGCACGGAGATTTGAAAACAGTCTACGAACAGTTCTTTACTCGTACAAAATTATATTGCTCGACTTCATCACGTCACGAACTGCCTTGATCTGGCGGACAGGACTGAACCCATTTACCGCAGGGGCGTTTGATGGTTCCTAATGCGTGGCGTGCCTAATAACCAGGTGTACAAATTAGTCTTAGCGGAATCGGCCAATACAGAGGTTTGTTAGGGATCTATGGTAACAATTAGCATATTTAAATGGGGCGAGCACGTTCATTTCACGTTAGGGCAGGTATTAAAATAGTTAGTATTCGAACAGCGAGTTAAAAATATTGAGTTAAGCCACCGAAAATTGACAGACATTAGGAGGGCTACTAACAGCCATTTCCGACGTCAAATTCATCTATTCCGAATTATGAAAGTATGCAAGAAGTGAGACTTCTTACTTTCCAAAAAAGAAATGAAAGCATATTGTCTTCATATTGATTTCATATAGGCATATTGACTTCATATTGATTTCACATCAGCGTAAGGAGAAGTTGATTCTGGTGTCCGATCCAAAAATAAAAATTTGGAGAAAATCCCATATCGTTTTGTTTAATGTTGAGAGCAACTGAAATTCAACTCATCTATCGACGAAATCTTTCTCAATCTTCAAGACATTTGCTTGACCTTTTTCTAACAGTAGCTTTATACATTTGGCTAATAAATGATGCAAAAGAAATTTTGGTAACACTTGCGCATGTGCAGTTAGACATTATTTAGTAAAAATGCTCATATTTCATCAGATATTTAATATTTTTATATTCTGATTACAGGGTATTGTTTCTACTGTAGTTAAGTTTCTGAAAATGGCATTGCAATGAGTTGAAACCCCTGCAGGTTATAAACAAAAAATTTAGGAAAAAATTTCGATTTTTTTTTTTTTTTTTTTTTTTTTTAAAGAAACCTTTATATCTCCATGAATATACGTGCTATCCTCATATAAATGAGCACAGATAAGTAAAAGAAACCTATTTATCAGCTACAACGCATTTTAAGCATTATCTTTAACAGGGTTATCCCAAACATTATATTTTTCGTTCACTTTGTTGCTGGTCCCCTGTTTGCCTTCGGGACAAAACCTTCGCTAAAATATATGAGATGTAACATGCCCTTTACACGCCTGAAGTTTGAGGATAATTCGTCAAGTGTTTTTCTAGACATTCGACAAAGCATCTAAAACCGAAAGTGTCCAATTACTTTTGGGTAGATACTGGTTTGGTTTGGTTTGTTTGGTATTAACGTCCTTTCAACTGCTATGGTCATTTCAGGACGGCGTTATAGGGGCCGCAAATTTTGCCTCGCAAGGGTTCTTTAACGTGCAGCCGGCAAACGACTACACGGGACCAACGGCTTTACTTCCCTTCCGAAGGAAGTGCGTGATCTCAGGATTTCCCCCTGAAAAATCCTCGTCGTCCTCGGCCGGGATCGAACCCGCGTACTCGGGCATCAGAGGCGATCACGCAACCTGCTGAGCCACCGAGGCCGATGGGTAGATACTGTACGTGTACTTCCGTTATTGCGGACTTGCGACTTGTTAATGATTTATTTGGGTTTTCAAAATTGACGTGTAATTTGTTTACTTTATTTTTTAAGGCACTTTGAAGTATAAAGTATTCGATTTTTAGATTTAAATGTTAAAAGTTTTTATTTAACCTAATTTTTAATCTTCTTTTTTTTTTTTTTTTTTTTTTTCGTCGAAGGGTTTAAATGACATTCGCTTTTTTAAATTCTAAACATCAATTTTGGCTGCCACTTTTCCATTTAGTTTTATTTTGCATTTTATTCATATTTATAGTTGCACTTTTGTACTGCTTTCGGTCATCTTTTCTTAGGAGTTAAATTTGCTTTGCATTTGTCTATTAACATTGTTTCTTCTTTCTCATTTAATATTCAGTTTTAAGTTATTCAGCTTTAAATCATTTTTCAGTCAAGTTTTTTTTGTAACTCAGATTTTTTTGATTCACTTTCTTTTTCTACTCTTTCATTTTTAATCTTCATTCTTAATTTAAATTGGGAATCTTTCTACTTTCAATCAATTTCCGTACTTAACTTTCGTCTTAATTTTCCTTAGTCTAATTTTAATATCTTAAGCTTTTACCTCCTGCTTTTTTCATTTTTAACATTAATAAAAATTTTCCGCCTTTGGTTTTTATTAAAATTTTAAATGTTTCTCCCTTCGTGATTTTTTTTTTTTATATTTTTTAAAAATTATTATAATTCAATTTTCTGCGCTTTATTATTAGTTCTGTTTTTTTAATAATAATTTTTCATTTTTAACACTTTGCTTTGTCTGTATATGTTTCAGTTTCATATTTTTTATAAATAATCTGCTTATTTAGTAAAGTTTTTCATTTCATTTTAAAGTTTTGCCATCAATTCAATTTTTAGTGAAACGTGAAAACCGTAAATAAAAAAAAAAATAAATAAATAAATAAAAATAGTAAGAAAACCTAATACAAGGCATCTGCTCCATCGAATTTTCAAATTTTGCATTACAGAAAGGAAATGTGTGTGTGTTTATGATTGCTATACTATTTTGTAATCCTATACTATTTTTATAAAAACTTATTAAAAGTTCTTCGAAAGCACATGTATCGATTTGTCCTTCACAAATGTCATCTTCACAAAATTGCCAGCTTGGGAGATGGAGAAATTTTGTTCGTTCGAAAACTTCTTAACATGTAGCTGATGAACCAATTCACGAGATCAATTGATTTTACTGACCTTTCTGTTAGAAGGCGTGACTCTTCAGAAGAAATGGCATCGCGCCCCCGGCCCATCGCCAATCGCCGCCCACTACACACCGTTCTCCCTCCGTAGCCGGCGCCGCCAGAGCACTTTTAAATTCTCCACCGCCACTTCCTAGCGGCTCTAGCTCTTATCAGTTTCCTTTGCTATTAATATTCCATTTTAGAACACTTATAAAGTTTGGAAAATGTTAAATGTTAAATAATTTATTTTCGAATTAGAGGATGGCAATTGCAAGTTCTGTTAATTAAGGACCTAAGTTATTCGAACAATTCATATATTTTAAGACCCGATTACCACTGCCCATCGCAACCGCTATATTGTTAAAACTTGAGTTAAGAAATCCAGTTTCGATGAAATAATATCGAATATTCTCTCAACTACCAAATTTAAAATTCGTTCTTGAATATGGAATCAAAATAATTCTCCTTGAACCAAATATAATACTGGTCAATTAAAAAATACTTTTTGTCAACTACTTTGACAAATGTAGGTGTTCTAGACTAATTTGAGTGTGCTGATTCCAAATCTGAACTCCAAATTTCTCTATCACGTCAGAATGTAAAGTTATTGCCATCCAGCTGTTTTTGTACCTTTAAACATTATACAGTAACTGCTGTAGTGATTACTTGTAATTTATTTAATTATGATGCTAAATTCATATTAAAATTTTTTTTACATCACCATGAATTGAAGTAAACAGGCTTGTATCGACCATCCAGACAACTTTTGATATATCTGTGGACGATTTATACCTCCTGATCAACGTAAAAACCTTGCCTCAAAAGTGAAAACTGCTTACCGTCATTACTTTGCTGTGGAAGTTGGAGATCAGGACAAATGGTGGGCACCACATATATGCTGTATTCTGTGAAATACAGGGCTAACACAATGATTAAGAGGTAAAAGAAAAGCATTGTCTTTTTCTGTGCCTATCATATGGCGTGAACCGAAAAATCACCACTCATACTATTACTTCTGTATGACAAAGATATCCGGATTTACAAAGAAAGATTTCACCAAGAAATTAATTTAATGGAGACAAGATACCAAGGCCGTTTCGATCCAAATAAGATTGGTGACTGTTATTGGTTTCTGAACAGGGAAACTAATGCTATGCACAAGCGCCAAATCAAATCTTTAAAACAATTTTGATTAAATGCTTTATCTTTAAAAAATACTGTATGGAAATATTTTATGAAATCTAATCTATGTTTAACACCATTTTAAATGTTTAAGTAAAATAATATTGCTTAAGTTTCACTTGTGTAAAACAGTCTCATAATGTCAAATTTAAACATTGGTAGTTTCTATAACTCGAGATTCTGACCTGATAGAGAAATTTGGAGTTCAGATTTGGAATCAGCACACTCAAATCAACACCTATATTTTCTCCAGTAGCAAAAATGTTGTTGACCAGTGTAATCAAAGAATGTTTGCAGTCATTCCGTTGCCTTAAGCTATGAGGACCACCTTAACTATTACTTTTTATTTAATTTTTCACTCCTGTTTATTTTCATTCAATACTTTCTCGATTCAATATTTTCTTTTCTATTAAATATTAGTTCACATTTCATTCAAGTTTTTCTTTTCTATTCAAATATTTGCTTTAAACGATGGTGTTGTTTCAAAATAGGGCTATCTTGAGCATCCTTCAGAGCAACATGCGGTAATTGGGTAGGGTGAGTGTGTGTGTGTGTTTCTGTGTGTGAAGTGATTGTTCCGAACAATTAGGAAAGATCCACAAGTGATCGGTAGAAAGGCTATTGGGACCATGTCTGAATTCCTTGTGGACTAAGAGAAAACGAGGTAATTGACTGACGAATGTGGGTGACAAGTTTTATTCTGCACTTGTCTCGAAGAGATGAAAACAGCTGAGAGATGAAGAAATCTAGAGGAAAATGCAGAATAAGAAGCTGTGAAATGTACTTAATAATAATAATAATGCGTTGTACAGTAAGTGTTAAATTTAAAAAAAAATCAGATATGTGAAATAACTGTCTGGAGCCTGGAAGCGTTTTGAAAAGGATAATTTATGGTATTTTCTCAGTATATCCGATAAACAGCCTTGGGGAACTTATCATTAATATTCAATTTTTTAGTTTGTAACAAAGGGAAAATATTTTTTGTTCGATAATTTTGCTTTCTCTTATTGTTTGAGACTATAGAGTATGCAAACTTCTTGTCTTTTTGCCACAGATAAAGAGCAAAGAAAGAACGCATGCAATTAGTACCGTTCTTTCAATACAATCTGTATTGAAATGAATGAAGACCAAACCAAATCACTTCACTTCATTTATTTCAATTATGGAATATTAGTTTAAAGAACTGATTTTTATTTTAATTTCCTGTTTCCTTGAGTTCCACTCTACGGCTTTTTTTTTCCTTTCCTTCTTACAAAATTTAATATCTTCCAATTAGAAATGAATTAATTATTCAAATAATGTTGCCCACACCCTCTTGGAGATTATGGGCCACAGATGGAGCGCTTCTTATTTTTTTTTCGTGTTCAAAAGGAGGAAAGGAAGGAAGGAAGGAAAAACGGGAGAAGAAAAGCAGAAGACAATTTTTCTTTTTGTCGTCTCATTAGTAATCTAATTAAGGCGACTTGGAGAATCCAGTCAGGCGGCCATTCATATTCATTGGGTTATTCATTAGCGAAAGAAAAGAAAATAAAAAAAGGAAAGAGAAAGAGGAACAAGGGCTGGTTGAGAAGGGGGAGATGGCTTCTGATAAAAGAGAACAAATAAGCAATTCGATTACGATCTGTTTCCTGAGTCATTTTTCTTACGCTTCGTGCAAAAAGGGAGATGTTCCCCTCCTCACCTCCATCTCCCATCATCTAATGCCCTGTAATACAATTTAGATCAACGTACGTCACTTCTTCTCCCTCTACATGGAACCTTCCCCTCTTAGTCATCTGCATTATTACCCGTTTTCTATTTATTCGACGGTGACACTTACAATGCGCATTAAAGCGCCGCTGGTTTCCTAATGCAGCTTTCTCTAATTTCGTGTAAAGGTTGTGCATAAACAAAAATGTAAAGTGAATGCGATTTCTTTCTTTCAAAGTACATTCTGTTGTCCAAGCTGCCTTTCAAAAAGCGGATTACATTTATTTCTGTTTAAATATAGAGGAAGCCAATTATTTTTGCTGCCCTTCTCTATCGAAAAGCAATATTTTGTCAGAAAAGCGGATTGACTACAAGCAAAGTTTATTGGAATACTATTTTTGTGGCTTACCTAAGTCTTTCAATTTGGTCACGGAAGAATACTTTAAACTTCCGCAAAATTTTTTTTCGATATTTTTTTTTTCAATATTATAGGGCACAGAGAAATTTATAAGTTTACCCTCTTTAATAAAGGGAAAAAGCTTAATCGGAACTAGAATCAATTAAGTGTCGAAATAAAATATTAATATCTCCGGGATAACATTAGAGATTCAAATGAGCATTTTTCAATTGCTCCATTACCGTATATGTTCGATGTATTGCCGTAAAATATTTGACCAAAAAAATGGCCCTGAAGAGTGAATGCGGCAATAAAACGGGTCAATAAAATTTTCAAATAAAAAAAAACGCGAACATTATTCGTAATAAGCAATTTTTTCTTGTTCCTGATTGGTGTACTCCAATTAAATACCAAACTGTTCTCTTTAATACAACTTTTAATATTCATTCGTACTGTTTCCAGCATTGGAGTAAACAGTGTAACGGTGAGAACTACAGGGCACGGAAAAATTCACTTCACTGTGGTTTTGTCATGTTTAGCGGAAGGGACGAAGCTTAACCAGTGGTATAAGCTTGATATTGAACTTGTTGTTCAGTGAGTAAAGGAGGCCTGGGGGTCTAGGCTGAGCTCATCGATAAGCAGTCGACTGTCGACAAGTGTCGATGGTCACGTGGTTAATGACGCATTTGTCGATTCGAGATAGCATGAATACGACTTGTCTAGAGTGTCTACAGAGTCTACAGTGTAGACTTGTCTACTTGTCTACAGAGTC
>JAHWFO010060970.1:5352274-5391416 GCA_023313115.1 Rhysida immarginata
CGTCAGTTTTAAAGTCCTCTCCATTCGTCGGTGCTTTCAACGCCCCGTGCACGCCAAATAGATTGGGAGAGGAGCGAAAAAGTCGTTAAATTAAAGGAAAGAATGACGGATGAAATGAAAGCCTGTAAAAAGAAAGGAAAGAAGATGAAAAACTTTTCCTTTCCAGAGTATATAAAAAAAGAATAAAATTACAAAAGAAGACTAGAGCTGTTGCCAAGAGAAATAAAAAAAGACACTTTTCTATCATTAATTGTTTTCTCTCTTTTCTTTTTTTACTTTTTCCTTCCCTTGTCCCTCTAAGAACTCTTCCAATTAGTGACAAATAATTCCACTGATTTTTTTTACTTGTTCTTTATTTTTTAACTCTAGCAAAAATATTTTCCCACATAATTGTTCTTATTCCCCGATTTTTAATTTCTGAATGAAGATGTTCATCTGTAGACATGGTCTGTTGAACACTATCATGTAAAGTAATTAGTGTCGACAAAGTAATAAATATCAGGTAACCAAAAAAAGTTTTGTCGCTTTTGCAAATGAAACACCAAGACATAACAGGTGTATGGCAAAAACCTACTTTACTCATCGAAATAGTCACCATTACATGCCACAACCTTTTCTAATGTGATACAAGATTCCGTGTTGGTAAAATATCTTTCCTTAGAGGCCAAAAACCCTGGCTACCTCAGATTTAATCTCTCCATCATCACGGAACTGTCTCGTTCGCATGTGGATGTCCGGAGCACGGAACAAATGATAATCGCTTGATGAAATATCTAGGGAATAAGATGGATGCGACAGCAGTTCTCCATTCCAAAGCGGTAATCGCATTATGGGTCACATTCGCATTGTGTGGACTGGCACTGCTGTGCAAGAACCGCAGCCTGTTCTCCAATGGTGGCGGTTTCCGACGCATAGAAAACCAGCACACATTCAATTTGCCGAGTGTAGACTGCGGGCGTAATAGTTTGGCCTTGTGAAAGAAACTCATGGTAGACAATACCAGCTGATAAGAAAATAGAGAAATTAAACTGGAGGTAACTCCAAACATCAGGTAAAATGATATTATTTTGAATAATGGATGGAAGAATTCTGCGACCTGGATTCGAACCAGGAACCTTGACTGTCATGGTCGACGCCTCTACTGCGATGGCCCAAATTGGTAGAGGCGTCGACCAAGACAGTCGAGGTTCCTGGTTCGAAACCAGGTCGCAGAATTTTTCCATCCAATATTCAACATAATATCATAATACCAGCTGAATTCCACCAGACCGTGGCAGGTCATCCATTGAATTTTTAGAACCACCTTCGTGCGGTACGCTTTATTATTGCATTTTTTCCAAATGAAGTGAATTATTTACGACAACCTCAGAACTATTTATGCCGAATTTAAATTCGTTTAACAAATACATTCGAACAACGATATTTTTCAAATGCATTGCGAAGGTGCTATTCTACACCAAACACTAAACTGAACACTGAGAAACTCCTCGGGAAGCAAGACTTAAGAGGCCTGACTGAAAAGTATCCGGATTGAAGCTACAAAAAAAATACGATTCGAACTTGCATAAATGTTTAGTCACCTTGAAAATAAGCACCGTCTGCAGCAACGCATTTAGCCCAGCGTTGCTGCCATTGGTCGAAACAAGTACGGAATGCCTCCTTTGGGATGGCTAAGAGCTCCGCCGTTGCATTTTGTGTTGTCACGTCCACATCCTCAAATCCCCGTCCTTTAAGCGCTTTCTTGATATTCGGAAATGCGAAGAAGTCACACGGAGCTAGGTCAGATGATCAGGGAGGCTCCCTGACCTGAGCGATGTGGTGTTTTGTCAAGAATTGCTGTCCGATATGCGCTGTGTTGCAGCGTTGACGTGGTGCAGCATCCAATCTCCAACATCTTCGGCAATCTCTCTCACACTGAGACGACGATTTGATCGCACGAGCTGACGAACCTGTTCAATTGTGGTGTCCTTTCTTGACGTTGAAGACCGACCAGGCCGCGGATCACTTTGTGCCGATTCTCTACCCTCCTTAAAGCGCTTGAACCATTCGAAAACCTGTGTGCGGCTCATAACATCATTTCCGAATGCCTGTTTTAGCAATTCATAACTCCGTTGTGGTTTTACCGATTTTAAAACAAAATTTGATGCAATGTTGTTGCCCAATGTATTCTGTCATTTTCACCATGCGACGAGAAAAGAAAAACGCTCTGCTTTTGTGTGTTACAACAATTGCACGCGGCACTCTTTAACAGCGGCAAATTTCATTATTTCATTAGCAGAAATTAAAGAATAAATCATGAAATATTCAGTAAGGGTTCCTGGTTCGAATCAGGCTGTAGAATTTTCTTTCCTATTTTTCATCATTAATTAGCAGAAATGTCGTCGCACTATCCGGATAGAAAAAAGGTGCAGCGAGTTCTACTTTTTTTTTTTTTTTTGTAGCCTCAATCCGGATACTTTTTGGACAGGCCTCGTATATGTGACCTGTCCGATGCAAATGCATGCAATACGTGTGCAAATCCATGCGCGATCATCTGGACTCTTGTTGCGAACTCCATTGGAAAGCGATAGAACTTTTATGGTTATCTGATACTTATCTAATTCAATCTTGACAGTCTCCCGTTTATCTATTGCTGTCTTCCATAGAAAAAATTACAGGTTTTTATTTAAAATTTACATTGTTAAAATTGCTTTTTGAAGGTTAGTTAACTTTGAAAGCAAAACTCATTTTTTTAATGATTCAAAAAAAGTTTCAGAAACTTTAATTTACAATTTCTTTTCCTAAAGTAGCTTAAAACATTCTTTAAATTATATATTAACTTCATAACGGACTATTAATAACGGTCTTTATTTCATAATAAACTATATAAACTTGGGCTATTAGACCTTCACTTGTAAAGAAATCCCTGATAATAATTCAAACGAAAAGCATCAATTTACACATTAGATAATCAAAAATTAATTCGAAATCATTCTTATAATATGAAAGAAATCACTCCAAAATTAAACAAGTCAAAAAATTCGTTATTTATTCTACAGAAAGTGTTGTTTGCATATGAAGGAAAAACCTCTGACCAGAAAAGAACATTCAAGAAACGAAATGGCGGATGCTTTTTTATGATAAGAGGTTTTTCTTTCATACAGGTAATTTATTTTATTTATTTTTATTTATTGTATTTATTTTATTTTATTTAATCTACAGAAAGATACAAGTCGTTCACCCAAGGCCAGTATGGCGGGGGCCGACGAGGTAGGTCCCTGGGTGGGGAGCAAAGAGACATTATTTGATATATTAAAAGTTAAATTTTAAGGATAGAAAGGGTGAGAAAAGGAGAGGAAAGTTAGTTTGGTGGGAATATTAAAAAAATATTTCTTTAGACGGTATTTGAAAGTGGCAGTGTTTGGTGATGAATGGAGAGCTAGGGGTAATGTGGACCAGAGTCTATTCCTGGCGATGGAGACACTTTTGAGTTGGAAGTTTCGTCTTATGTGAGGGATTGGCAGGGAATCAGAGTATCGGGTGTTATAAGGGGCTCTAGTAGTGGTAAATAACTGTTGGGGGAGGGCTTTGTATATAAAAGTTGCTAGGTTAATATTGTAAAGTTGCTGTATGGGAGTTATGCCCACGGAATTAAAAAGGTGAGAGACTGGGGTGGGTTTACGAACTTTTAGCAAAATGCGTAAATGGGATAGGTTATGGGATAAGTGAATTCCTAGGTATTTAAAGGATTTGGACGAGTTAATCTGTTGAGAATTATAGGTTAGCGAGAATTCGTTCTTAGCAAGTTTTCTGTTGCACTGATGAAAGATGATATATAAGATTTTTATTATTTTTTATAACGCTTATATAACTTTCACCATGTTTGGGTCATGTTTGGTGGATGAAATCTTGTAATCAATATTTCAACCCCTTCCACTAATCCGATCTTGTTGAAATTTTGTACACATACGTAAAATCCATGACAATGCATGAATCAAAATAAATTTTCCAGGAAAAGCGTTGTTTGAGAAAGTTTTTTCTATCCCTTGTTTATCAGAAAGTACCTACCGTTGATAGATTTCTTATGTACAGCCTTAAGAAAGGAAACCTTAATTTTCATATAAACTGCTCAAAACAATCAGGGAACCACGGGATTGTGACGACATTATGCAAAGTAATTAGAGAAATAAGTACCGATAAATATTAAAAGCAAATCACATGATATCTACAGGTATCTATAGATTGCAAGTGGACAAAGCTCGCGAATATATAAGTTAGCGTCTACGAGATCGGAATATACCATTACTACACATTTTGTAAACTAGGGTGCGGTAGTATCTGTTAGTCTGCTTCAATCGTTATTTCAATCATTGTTTTTGTTTTTGGATCATGTTCAGCAACATGATTTACCAAATCAATGACTTGGAAGGCTATTGGGAATATGGAAGCAGGATAGATTCGCCATTCTGATGTAAGTTTGCAACCTTTGAAAGCTTTCCTATTCCGATAGCTTACACGTTGTTCAGTAATAAATAGCTACTACTTTGAAGCAAACGCGTAAAGTAGTTTAATTCATTTTGAATTACCTTGTATTTGGTAAAACCGTCCACTTGAATTTAAGAACCAATCACAAGGAGCACCCTCGAGAGCAATAAGTTCAAGCGTTAATTTCATGATTGCTCGCCCGGATAATCGAGCTATTACTCACAAAATCTAATTTTATTTCACGCTCTTATGGAAGCATAAACATAAATCAAAGTGCAATAATATTGCAACAAGTGAAACTTTTTTTCCAGATCCGGTTCTACGAAGTAAAATATAACGCTCCAGAGATTTAAAGCTTCTTTAAAATGTGTATTTGAGAATTTTTATTTTTTTTATCTTATAAGAGGAGGCGTTTTTATCTATCTAATGCGATTTATTGATGTATACTTTGACATGACGTTAAAAATTTAATCTTTGTTTTCGCAACTTTAAAGATGAAAATATTTTGGTAAATGCGCTTTTGCATTGATTTTCATTGTTTTGTATTTTTCTTATAAAATAGTAAAATAGGAAAATATTTACAATTTAAACTAAAAAAAACGGCAGTGGAAGAGAATCTTATTCACTATACTTCCATTATAAAAATAATGCAATACAAAAATAAATAAAAAATAATCCACCCAGTTCGTTGCCCTGTCAGATGCAATCGCCGTTATAGGAGAAATGAAAAACAGACCGACAGGCGACTTACTTACTGTCTACGGTAAATGGCAGTTTAGCCTAGGTGGAAAAAAAACACTAAAAAGCCTTTCAAAACTTCGAATTGCTGGAAGGAATAATGTGACATAGCCCATACGAATGGAAAAACAACAAAGCAACTGAAAATAGCAAAAGACTGTTTTGATGTGGCAGCGAATTTCCTTTAAATACCGAAGGTCGATCCAGGTTGCCAGGTACACGAAAGCATATGCATGTTCAACGAAAATATGGACGCAAAATTTAATAAATAATACCTTTATTAGCGTTTCGCGGTTTCCAAGTCGATGAAGGAAATTTGTTCGTTGACTTTTTCCCCTTCTGCGTCAGCTGGTCTCATTAAATTTTTTGAAAAAATATTTATTTGAACTAAATCAATACAATTATCCGTTTGTAACGAGTAAAGCCGGGACATGCCTTCCATTTGGGGGACCAAAGTGCGCTCAAGGTCTTCACTTCATTAGAGGATTCTGCCGTAATCAGTTTAATCTCTCTCGGCCGTTTTTAAAGTTCACTTTTAACAAGTTTGCGTCTGCGCCTTATTCATTCAGTTAGAAGAGAGAGAACTACATGACTCTCTTATTAAAAAAAGAAAAAGAAAGCCATTCGAAGAGAGATTAAACTCTTTGTTTGGAGTGTCAAATTAATGTCACAATACGACTTAGAGATTTATTTTGGTTTCGCTTAGCAAACATAATAAAAAAAAAAAACCGACACTATTAGCGAGAAAACAATAAAGGCGCCTGAATGTGACTTCGTTTAGTTCAGCATTTCATAATTGAGAGTCGGTTGGATTTATGGTTTTTCTGGGAACATTTGAATGGGTGCACTGCTCTGGTTACCTCCGTTCTGTCGGTCGAAGTCATTTTTTAAGCATATTTTGATGAATAGTGCTACGGTCGAAAAGGACTGAGAGAAAAAAACGAGGGGGGCAATAAACGCTTCTACTAATCGAGGAAAAAGCGTTTGTCGATGACTTTGGCTGAATTACGGCTCGGTTTTAAGGGGTAGAGGATCGTTTTGCTAAACCCCCTCTGTTAAGCGAACGGGCTGGAATTCAAACAACTCCAAATATGCGTCTGATTAGATGGAAGATGATCAAAGGAGCGGAGAAAGAGAGCAGCACGGTTTACAAAGAGCTTTGATTTTTTGTTGTGGGTCGTGTTTTGTGCGCATTTTTAAAGCTCATCTTGTTTGCTTTTAATTATATTTTACTTTCGGTGATAATTGGTTTGTCGGCAAATAAGACGTGTTTAATGTCTGAAATGTAGCTGGCGATCGCATATTAAATTAACTGGTTTTAATTAAATATTCAGGAGAAAGAATGAAATTTAATTTCGTTAATAAAGAATTTAAATTATCCTTTTTTGTCCCCCCCCCCCCGTAAATTCTTTGATATTCGTGAGTAATAATTTCAGAATGAAGTTTCAGGTTGTCGTTTAGAAGAGTAAACATCCTCAGGTCTTGGAGCGTCCTGCGAAAGTAAATAGAAAACCATTTTTGGGGAATATAATATTTGGAAAACTAAATACTTTTCAAAACAAGAAGAAATAAACAGTTGATTTGAAATAATTTATAAAAGTTTGCATGTGGAATCAAATCAAACTATTTATGAGAGAATTTTTCATATGAAAAAATTCATTCGTTGATCAAAGCACAATTAACCCGAAATTTTAATATCGTCAAATTGGATTGTATGTAGCGAAATGAGTTAATGAAGCGCAAATTCTGCAGTATTGGAAATTGGCTCATCGTTCTTGATTTGTGGATCGCACCAGTAATTTTAAAAATAAGTCACGTGATACTTTGACGGATTGGATTGTTTCATAATTATTTAATTATTGGTCGAATCAAAACTATTAAAAATAAACAGCAGTAAAAATGAATACGTGGTATGAATTGAAAAGAATTAAAAGAAGGTAATTTTGACATATGTATAATTCAATACTTAAATTTAAAACATTAATTTATAATTTCTGTATTTAATCTGATTTGGGCGCCCTTTCGATATCCATCGTTTCAATATCTATTTGGTCGCCTACAGCCTCCTCGTTAATCGCTATGGACGTGCAGGCAATGGGGAGCGCACTCATATCTATCTTGACGTCGTACAGCTTGTTCAGCGTTGACTTGACGAGGTGGTTCAGCCACTGGCGTATTATCCGCTTGCGAACATACAAGAGATACACCAACTTGTGTATCAGGTTCTTTATGTCACTCAGGCGTTGTTGACATCATTGAGATTACTAAAGCAAAATACTATGGGTCTCCCTTGCATTGCCGTATCAATATTACTTTCCAGTGAATACGACTGTCATTGACTGATTCATAGTCCATATGCAATAAGATGCGACGTATGATCCAAGTCGAACTCTGCGATTTAACTTTGAAGTTGTATGGAGAAGTAGCCGACAATTGTGACCATTCTAATTTATTAAATGTGGCTTCTTCAGACGGCTCGCGATTGCCCCACTTTTGTTCTGCTGGAAAATAATAGAACATGTCAAGAAAGACTTATTGTAATACCGGGTGTCCCAAAAAAGATCGACGATTTGAAAAATCAACTAGCGAAAAACGGAAGGCGATAGAAATGTACGGTTTGCTGCGTTCTACTTAGGAAACCAGGAAATTTATTCGCACCAAGGATCAAAATTAGGTACAAAATTCGTGAACAGACACAGTTGGCGCTGCTATTCTCTACGCATTAAAGCTCTAGATTAGGAACTTTACTACGCATTCCGTCCCGTCAGATCGGCATTCTATACCGCGCTCAGCATTCCCACTGAAATGTTTGCACGGGCGTCTGCGAATTTTGTCCTCAGACTGCGCCATGTTGTTGCTGCAAATGGTGGTTATTTTGAAAGCATTGTTTTATAGTTTTCCTCTCTATTATAGCGCTCTATTTTTGCCCCGTCAGTAGCGCCATCTGTTGACAAACTTCGCGTCTTCCGTTTTTTTGTTGATTTATTTTTTTCAACTCCTCGTTCATGTTAGAACTCCCGGTTTGATCGTTATGGAGGAGACAGCTGTCTCAGTATTTCTTTTATCAAGAATTACACAGCAGTCATTAGATCCACTGGAAACTGTTGTGATCTTAAAAAGTCTATGGTACATTTTTCTTACTATGACTTAAAAGTCTTCCTATTGCATTATGGTTGTTGTTATGGTTTCTCTTCAGCTTTGTTCCCATGTTCTCATGGGGTCGCTGTGTTAATTTTTTTTTTTGATTTGGCAATGATGATTTTTATGGCCGGATGCCCTTCCTGACGCCAACCTCACGAGAGGAAATGTTAGAAAAGGGACAAACACAAACATCCATGCCCCCGGCGGGATTCGAACCCGCGACTCGCTGGGTCAGAGAGCAGTAGAACTGCGCCTAACCCTCTCGGCCACCGAGCCGGCTCTTCCTATTGCACTATTAATTTAGTTAAATTCGACGGTTTAGAAATTAAATAATTTACAGGATGTAGACTTTATCGATTGTAGGATAACTGGAATTAATTGAAAGATTTTTGTAGGCGTAGATAACGATAGAAATCTGTTCAGTCTTATTTCTCTTCTATGTTCCGTCCAAAGGAATGTTTCCTACAAATAAATGAACGTTCGGATGCGGATATCCAACACAAATAAATGATTATCTCAGTTTAAAGATATCTAAAATCAAGTAAAACGTTCACAGGGTGACTAAAAAGTCTGTTGCCCCCCCTCCTAATTGTGCATAAAATGGTGATATACCAAATCTATTGCACCCAATAAATAGGGAGTCGTGGGTGGGCCATCTGTTAGACTTTCGGACGACCTGATTATGCTAATTCGGTCATATACAAAATTTATCTCACAAACCGTAACAGATAGGGAGTAATTCCCAACTACCAACTTGTTCTGCATTCTCTTATTAACACAATATAAAAGCCGTATCACTCAAAATGAAATGGAAACGAAACTATATTATGTTATATTATGTTACATATCCATTCACTGTTAAGGCTGTGCTGGCACTCTAAAAGCTGTTAGTGGAAGACATTTTGAGCACATCCTTAATTATTATTTGCTTGTATTTTCAATTTTGTTATTTACATGTTAAAAATTAACGTCAATTCTTTGCAAGTAGAAATGTTACCATCTCATTTTTAAGTGATCTATCATCACATAATGATGCGTTTTTTTGTATTCATAATTGAATGCGAAACAAGTTTGTAATTGGAAATTGACCCGTATTTGTTAAAACTGTATGAAGCAAATTTTCTATGCGACTTAATTTAGACAATCAGGTCGCCGGAAGGTCACCAGATAGACCACTCACGATTTCCTAATTGTTGGTTGCAACAGATTTAGGGTATCTCCATTTTCTGCACAGGTAAGATGAGTGCAAAAGATTTTTTAGTCATCCTGTAAGTTCATGTTTATCTCTTGAAAAGATTATGTACTTTGCTATAATGGATTGCTACTGGTTCTGAGTAAAATATTTAATAAAGATTTTATTACAACTTACAACAATAAAATAAGAAAAGTTTTATTTTGAAAATTTTAGGGGGTAAAGTTTTAATTCAATCTAGTTCTTGATGAACTCTGTTGTACAATTACAGGGGTTTACAAAAACAATAAGAAACTGGTTTTCGCCCTTAGCCGGGTGATTGAACCCCATTAATTCTCTTTCTCTGTCACCGTTGTCTTTTCCCCTCTCCCTCTAAGTCTTCATCCTCTTTCCAATATTAATGAAGAATTCGCAAAGCCAGTGAGGGTGCGCGAGAGATTAGTGAGCGTGAGACACGAGCGAGGGGGTTTTTATCAGTTGCAGAGAGAGCGACACCTCCCGGCGTTTTTGCCTAATTGCGTCACCGAGCGGGGTGCAAGGAGCTTTCTTCCCCCTCCCCGTGACGTGACGACTGTCTCTGACAAACTCCCCACGTCAAAAACAATATGGAAGGAAGTAAGAAAAGCAGCAGAACCGATTTTGTAGCCATAGCGACGGAGAAAGGGAAAAGGAGGCGGGAGAGACAAATAAAAAAAAATAAAAAGAAGCACCCCCTTCCCTTTGGCCTCCGAGGGAATCCTCTTCACTGCAACGCTTTTCAATTCGAAATAAAATGGAGGGGAAAAATTTTTCCAAAATTTTGTTTGAATAAGAGAGCGGGGGGTGAAGGGAGCGGTAATAATATAGAGGAAAAAGGAAGCAATAAAAGAAAAGGAATGGAAGAAGAATCTCTTAGAAAGCAAGTGCATTAGATTTAGATAAATAGAAAGTTTTTTTTTTCTTTTGCCGATGAAAAGGGACGAAGGGGCCTCCGCTCTCCACTCTCTCTCTCCCTCACTGGGAATCGAGTTTTTCGGAAGAAGGTGAGACGCTTCCAGATCGGTATCAATAGGAAAATGCTGCAGTTGACAAAGGCTGATGAGTTACTCTTAACTGGGCCCGTTTCGAATTTGTTAAGTAAAAGATTCGGAAATATCTACAAGAAGAAAGAAAATTTCTTCCAAATTGTAAACCAGTCTTTATAAATGAAAAATGCACGATATCTCTATTGGAATACACGTCAAAGTTGAAGTTTCCTTCTATTAAAAAAGAAAATTAATAGAAATCTTTACGAAGTGAAACCACTTTAAATTATTCGAAATCTAAAGCTATGTGATTTTTCACCAAATACTTTACATCTGATTTTATTCTTGATTCTAGAATTATTAAATCAGCAACATCTTTTAAACTATTGGATGTTACTTTTCATGCTCTCTTGAAACGATACTTGCATTGGGAAAATCTCTCTAAAGCACTTTCTATAACGATCTGCCATTTATTTATTTGTCGTACGTTTTTTTTTTCACTTGCTAATTTAATGGAAGTTTATTATGCATTCTTTTTTTCCAAGTTAATGTATTGTACGAGATTTGTTCAGAAAATAACCGAACTTTTTTAAATTTTTTTTTATTTAATATACAGTTTATTCATCTTAAAGGTCCCCCCCCCCCTCCTCTATTCATACACTTGTTCTAGCGGTGTTCCCACTTTACCATGCAGTCCTGGAAAACATCTTTTGGAATATCCTTCAATGCCAGTGACGAATTTTTCTTAATGTCATCAATTGAGTCGAAACGGCGTCCTTTCAGCATTGATTT
The DNA here is from genome assembly GCA_023313115.1 of Rhysida immarginata. Classification (NCBI taxonomy): domain Eukaryota; kingdom Metazoa; phylum Arthropoda; class Chilopoda; order Scolopendromorpha; family Scolopendridae; genus Rhysida; species Rhysida immarginata. The sequence goes on from JAHWFO010060970.1 coordinate 5,363,606, forward strand.
TAATTTTGGAATCAAGAAAAGTCGCAAGGGAGCTAGGTCTGGGGAGTAGGGAGGCTGGGGGAGAATAGTCATCCAATTTTTGTCACAAAACTGGCGAATTAATAAGGCTGAGTGGGCAGGCGCATTGTTATAATGAAGGAACCATACGTTGTCTTGATCTCTTTTTGCGATTCTGTGAATGTTTTCCCCAGTTTCACGCAAAATTTTACGTTGCATCGTTGTTCTCGTAAATCGCACATTGTAAAAATTGCCACGATCACTGAAACACGTTGCACTCAAATGCCAATAACTCGGAAACTAAACAACGTAAATAGTTCATTAGGCAGAAGGATATGACAGTTGCAGTGCTGTCAACCGCTCATCTGTTGCCAAACGACGATCCGTTGCCGCGTAATTAAAAAAGTTTGGTTATTTTTTGAACAGACCTCGTATATCTGTTGTGGGTTCTTGATTAAGACCACAATCTCAGATCTGAATGGCTTAAAAAAGAGCTTTATGTGTCTTGCTTAATATTTGATCTTTAGATTCGATTACTGCATATTTTTAATTGTATGGATTTAACTGATTTTCAGGTTGTTTTTAGATTCTTGATTCTTAGTAATAAAATTTTCGTTAATTTCTGTTGATTTCTTTGGCTTTTCTGAACATGGCAGTCGTCGTTGGAGACTTGGCAAGATATTAAGTTTTACCTATGCAGTATTTATCACAAGTTCCGCATTTCAATCTATAAATACCACTTCTATTGAAGAAGTCCTGCTTGGGACCATTGTGAATTTAAGAAATCAAACCAACCGATCTATTTGTGTGAAAGCATATATTTTTTGGCCTTTTTTCTTGAAAGTAATCTGTAGATGCTGGGCAATAATATGTGAAGATAGCAACTTTGAAGGGATTGTGCGTGGGAATATTTGAGCGCATGCCTCCATTATTCGCCAGCTGTATCATTCCAAATTATTTCAGATATGGCATTGCCACACATACAGGGTGTATTTGAACGGTCTGTACAAACTTACACCATGAATTCCTTGTAGCCAGAGAAGCAATATATGTCCCATGAACATAGGGTCACAAACGTTTCCTTCTGGAGATAGAGTCCCTGAAAGAGTGGAACTTTTAAAGTTTTGAACCCAATTTTATCGATGAAGACAAAGAGATAGAGAATGGGCCTTGCAGACATTCCTATTCTACTTTTTAATGGTCTTTAAGAATCTGAAGTCAGAATTTCAAAACTCCAATATTTTTCAATACACACGCACAGACCCTGCCTTCATAGGACTGCTGCCACTAAGACTTTGCTTGTGCACTAAAAAATTTTGAAAACTTTAAAAGTTCCACACTTTCAGGGCCTCTATGTCCAGAAGGAAGCTTTGTGACCCTATGTTCTTGGACATACTTTATATTGCTTCTCTGGATACAAGGAACTCATGCTGTAAGTTTGTACAGACCGTTCAGAAACACCCTTTATAATATATGACAGCCTTATCACACCATCTAAACAATCACCATTGCGTCTAAAACAATCGACTGTTTCAACAATCTTATACATATATCATGTAGTTTTGAAAAAGAAACTTAATACAGGGTCTTTATAATTAAAGTTACATTTTAACATGGCCATAAAAAAAAATAATGGACGAAAAGCTTTAATACTTGGTAATATTATACAAGAGGTCATGGAAAGTTCATATCCACCAAAATCGTTGCTAAAATTAGTTACAAGACTAAAATTATTTTTAGTAACGATTAAAGACTTGTTAACCTGTGTCTTCGTGTCTAATTTCGTATACGAATATTGCATAGAGCGCCATTCCATGCTGGTGGTGACCTTTTGAACTAATTTTTTTTTTGGTGGTTATGAATTTCCCATGCCCTCTTGTATAATATTACTAAGTATTATAGCTTTTGGTCCAGTAGTTTTTTTTTATGGCCATGTCAAAATGTAACTTTAATTACAAAGACCCTGTATGTTCGATACATGAAAGAAATTTCTATAGCCAGAACTGAACATGACCGACACATGTTTAAAAAAATAGATTTGTTAAATAAACTGATTCTTTCCGGATTGGAATAAAAGGAAGTTTAAGAATTAGACTTTTTGTAAGGATGTTTTAAACTTTGTTTACTTTTGTTTGTATCACGCTGATGAAGGTGGCGTTTCCCCCGAATCTACATAACGTGAATTAAACTTTTTTTTTTGTGGAATAATATTTTCTCCCTGGTTGTTTGGTTTTAATAATAATCCGTTTGGTCAATTTTGATTCTTTAATTGGAGATTTTTAGTCTTTTATTTAAGTTTTTGTACTCATTCTTTTAACAAAATAACTTAAATAATAATGATGATGATGATAATTTTTCGAATATTACAAAATTTTGTCCCACTACAACTTCACCGCTAAATTCTCCTCCAATGGTCTAACTTTCTTTCTCATAAAGAAATCCACGGGCACTCTCCTTAAAAAATAAACCCGTTACAAGGGAAAAAATCACACCCAAATTTAAATGGGAACTGTGTTGGTGTATCACTTTTTCATTCTGAGTTCGTGCTGGGGTCGAGCAATTTAAGGATTGTTTTGCGTGACAGAGCCCGAGTTCTCTACCTAGGGAGCTCAGGTAAATTTAATGTCGGGCGGCGTTTGTTTGAAGTTCGCTCTTTTTTTAAATGGGAAGCGACCTGACTTTAGTCTAACGCAGTTTCTAATATTTCGAAAGAAATAAAATTTCAGCAAGCATTAAATAAATTTATTAATTTACATGAATGTTAAACACGCTTTACTCATATTTATTTGTACTCGTTGTTTTTAACTGTTTTCGCTGCTTATCTTTATGTTCACTGTTTACGCTTCCACGTTGTGAAAATAAACCTCTTCGCAGCTTTAAATGCTATCTGAAAATTACTCGATTTTTTTTTGTCTGTTATGAGTTTACTTTTCTGTTTATAAAGTTTTTGGATTTTCAATTTTAAATTTCTGTCTATAAACACTGAATCTTCCTAAATTAGTGCTATAAACACTATCTTCAAATTTAATAGTTTCCGAATTAATCAAGATTTTGTTTCTTTAGAAAGTTTGCAGGAGAATTCCAGAATATTTTGCCTATTACGAAATTAAACGCTACCAAAATACTACTAACATAATTATTACAGTAGTTAAGCTGAAATTTTTGATTTTTCTCTATAAATGAATGGTGAAAATTTTAAAATAGAAAGAGTGAAATTTTAAAATTTAATTTTTGTTGATAAAGATTATGGTTTATTAATGGCGTATCTCCTAGACGTTGGACGCTATACTGAATGAGTCTAGATTGTTAAATTTTAAAAAGATGCTCGGAAAAGACGGGGAATATAGTAAAAACTAAATTGAAAATTAAAAATAAATGAGATAGAGATTGTTTGGGAATTTCTGTTTGTTTCTCAGTACAATATCAAGCCACGATATTCAGAAGAAATGAACTGCTAAGATGCTGTATGTAGAGAGACCGAGAGAGAATATTTAAAAAGTTCTCTTTTGAAATTCATAAATATTTCCCAAATCACTTTGCAATTAAACCTTAAATCATTTATTTTATATTTATTTCGTTCGGCTTATCATCCTCGATTCACAAAGCGGTCTCTCCCGCCACCATTTCTGCGATCTAACGCAGATTCCATTCTTGGTAATGGATTCGGTGACAAATCGAAAGGCCTCGCGCATCGCCATCCCCATTTATTTTTGTTTTCAATTTATTTTTTACAACTTTCACCCCCTTTTCCGATCTTTAGCCTTTGGTTCAACAATCTAAACCCCTCCAGCCTAAAGATCCATTACAGTGCCACCGACGTTCATTTTTGTTTCAAGCATTCATAACAGTCGAACCGACGGCTTTCTCCTTACGGTTATCTGGCTTATCGAGCAATTTTCAGGAAAGGATCCAAACAGTGGAGGAGGCAACTGGGTAATTACCCTCTATAATCGCTATGTAGGGTAGAGAAATTGAATTTATGGAAGAGCAATCAGAATTTATGCATTGAAATAGAGATCATAACCCTCATGTGCCTCAATATCAAAATCTTTAAGAGAATCAGCAGCACATGGCTCTTTCAGTTATCTCACAAAAATAATACTATACGCATAAAAACTGTTCTTGTCTTTGCAATATTATAGATAGAAATTTTGAATTTTTTTCTATTGATGGTTCTTTCAATTTTCGTAGACTGGAAACATTGCTACTTATTTAATTATATTAAAAATTAATATGACAAAGGTTTTTACTGTTATAGTAATTTGTTAATTTGTGCTGATCTTTAGATATGCAATGCGTTGGTATTCTCGGGCGCTCTTACTGCAAAATGGCGTGGTACCGACAACGATCTAGCATTTCGAAGTTGGAAATACAGAACTCCTAGGCTTACTCACTGGGGTTTATTCCCAATTATGTCTACAACTGTCTGAGCTGCGAATTGTTGTTGATATTGAAACAATCGATGTGGACATGCTGGTTCGTTCATGGCAAGAATTAGGCTATCACCTGGACATTTATTGTTTGATACACGGCTCCCACATTGAATGCTTATGATTTATTGTGATGTAGGTAACTGTTAGATTTTCTCTCCATTGATATCTTATACTTTATACTTGGTCTAAAGGAAGTACTGCAATTTCCAAAATTGACAGGAAAAGTATACATTTGAGCACACGAATTTGAAATTGATATGGTATCTACATCTTGGGGTACATAACGAATTGACCGCCATCTTGAACACCGTCACATTGGAGAAAAGTCAACTTTATCAAATGGAAAGTGGGTCTTATGATATCAAACAAATCCAGAATTTTCTCAGAAATTCATTCCTCTTGTCGGATTTGACCAATTTCTCTCACGATTTGGTTGGTTTGGTTTGGTTGGTATTAACGTCCCTTTCAACTATTATGGTCATATCAGGCGGCGTTATAGAGGCCGCAAATTTTGCCTCGCAAGGGTTCTTTAACGTGCAGCCGGCAACAACTACACGTGACCAAGGGCTTTACTTCCCTTCCGAAGGAAGTGGGTGATCTCAGATTTCCCTCTGAAAATTCCTCGTCGTCCTCGGCCGGTATCGAACCCGCATACTCAGGCATCAGAGGCGATCACGCATCGCCGTCATTGTACTGCTGCTTGATTTATTCTGCTGTGGTTCAAGTTTGCATTGTACAAGCAGAGCTCCAGGGACCTAGTACAATCACGAGACACTCGAACAAGCATATTTTGTGGTTTTTGTCAAAGGACTCGATGATCCCTTTTTTCTGAGCGAGTTGCTTCAAGGTTTGTGACGTTGCCTGATCTCAGAGGCCATTCCACGAGATCATGCCGATCAATTCAGAGACTGGAACTAGAATAGTTTTATAGTGAGGCGGAACACCACTATACTGGATAAACAGGTGCTGCGGTTGAAATCGAATGCTATGAGTTAACTGCTTCTTTTCCAACTGATCAGGATCATCTCAATTCGCTCTTCCTTGTTAGTGTCATCGTCAATCATCTGTAATGAAATTACAAACATTTAAATTTCAAATTGCCGCGTAACTTTCAAGTGACAACTAGTCAAATCCGATAAGTTGAATAAATATCTAAGAACATTCTCGTATTATTTATCATGAACCCACCCTCCATTTGAAAAAAATTTAACTTCCATCAAATATGTCGGATTTTTAAATCTACAATTTCATCACGTACCTAAAATGTAAGTTCACGTAACCTTTTCACATTCGTTTACTCAGATGTTTAAATTTCTTGCCACTTTTGAAAATAAAAGGCTGTAATGGGACTTTTGGACTACTCTGTAAATACATACTGTGTTTTATACTAAACACGCAAACATACAAACAAAGTACCATTTCTTATGAACGAGTGAGGACAAATGAGAAATGATGTCTTGATTCATATAGCACCAATTAGTTTACTAAAAATACGAACATTCTATGAGTATTTAAGCAAACAACGAGCATTTAGTAAATACGTATTATGTCAATATCCATAAGAGATCGCATTCCGGTCGAGGATGACAGGATTATTTTAATAAGAATATTCTGTAGTCACGTCGTTTTTAAGAAAGGGAAGAGGCTAGTCTATTATATTTTTCCCTACCTGATGATGAAATGTAATTTCAAAATGCGTAGGTTTCTTTATTAAAACACTACCATTTTGCTGTTCCATGACTCCTTGTTATTCCTGTATTCAGCAAAATAGACCAAGATGCAACTACTGGATTTAATTATGATAGATTGCCACAGCAAGGGTTTATTTCACTGCAGGACATTAAATTCGTGTTTTGATCATATCGCCGCAGTCCACAGCTGGTGGAGCGAAGTTACTAGTTAATATCTTAAGGACTTGTAACTGCTTTCAAAAAAATGGAAGAGCGGTTGACGAGCACAGAAAAGCTTAGACAGTAATTGTCAGCAAAGACCAGTATCTATGGCTCAAATAGGCCCAACTAGTCAACGTCGAGCTCCACATTCTCTTTTCAGGGAGCTTTAGAACCAGAATGGTGACTCAGCCCATTATAAGCCAACGTCATGAAAGATAGTTGAGCGACCACAATTATGGTTTGGGTCTGCTTGTGCGCAAGTTATCGTAGGCGATGAACGGGATGACTGCGACATTATACGAACGGCGCCGAGTTTTGTTTACTGAAAAATATAAAGTTGCCTGAAATTTGGCTAATTCATATGGAGAGCGACTGGTAACTTTCATTGTCTGTATCTAATTTGCTTTATTTGCACTGCATCATACAACTGATCATAATTGTCGAACAGCTTATTATACCTATCCTAACGAAGTGTTAAAATTCTTCAAAAACAAGTCGGCGACATTTGAAAAATGAATTATTATAATCTGAACAATGCACGAGTTGAAACTTGTGGAGTTTTAGGTTTTTATTGTTACTTTTCTAATCTAATCTACATAAGCCGGCAACGAGTTCGTCTTATGGGAAACCAATATTCATCAACGCCTTACAGGGCGAAAAGTATCTTATGATTATTTATATTATGACAGCGTTTCTCAAACTTTTTTTATTTTGGGACACGCTAAAAAGTTCTAAAAATTTTCGCGGCACACCGTAATTAATCTTAATTTTATTAATTTTATTTTATTATTTTAGGGTGGAAATTTAATATTTTTATATTTATTTAAGCAAATTTTAATTTTGTCCGAAAAATCCCGCGGCACACTAGAAAATCTCTCACGGCACACAGTTTGAGAATAGAATAGAATTTGTATAGAAATTCCTCATAAACACCGTGCGATATAAAGTGGAATTTTCTTATCAACACGATATATGAGTTTTGGGGCACCTTGTATACAACCACTGAAATGATGGATGGATTTCCAACTGGCTTCGAAGAACAATAATTGTTAGACTGTCGTAATGGATAAGCTTTTGGATACATTGTACACTGAAATGTACCGGGTGATCCAAAAGTGTGTTACATTTTTTCATGAAACTAATAATTGTTTTGCCGTGACGAATTCTTGTCCTTTACATTGTTTTGCGCGTACCTTGTGATTCTTATGAAAGCATTGAATTGCTGGAAAGCAAACACTGAAAATGTCGTTAACAATGGAAGGAATGTAACACACTTTTGGATAACCCGGTATATTAAGAGGGGTGTGTAGTTTCCTTTTGTATCGACCTAGTTTGAGTGCCCTTAGCATTAACTACACAAGAGGTCGCAAACACTGGTGAAATCTACTGGATGCCAAGTGCATCAGTGTAACTCCTGTCCATTCGATAGCGGTGAGGGCATGTGGCGAACAGCCCTCTGCAGCTGGTACCATAAGTGGAGTCGAGATCAGGTGATTGTGAAAACCACTTTAACATAGTGCAGTCATTGTCATGAATCATTCTGTAACTTTGCGGATCTAATGGTACGGAGCATTTCCTGTTGATAGACGCCATCACCAGAGATGTAAACTGTAGCCATCAATAGATGGATCTGGTCGGCAACAACGTAGATGTATCTAAGAGAACATCTCGCCATGCATATTTTGATGCCAGAACCGACGAATAGACAATTTTTATCCTGATTTACGAGGAACTCTTCATTATATGAGCCATCTGTTTAATATTTTCCATATGTCGCCCCGAAATGAAGTTGGTATATCTGCTGCCGCCTGTTGAGGCTTTATACGCAAAACATTGGAAATACAGTCTGTCTCAAAAGTTTAGGTAATGGTGTTTTTTTGCTATCTACATAAGAAATGAAAATAAAAATTGTCTTGATTGAAATCTAACATTTATTGTGCATTAACATTCATGATAATAGTTTCATAATAATTTTTTCTATTTTTTTAAAACAAAAAATCAAAAAAGGCCTGTCTCAAAAGTTTAAGTAAATTTACTTTATACAGCTTTCACCCTCTACAAGTATATAACAAGTCACTCCGTGTATCCCATAATTTGCATATCTGTTAAGAAAACTCAACACTTGCTGATTCAAAAGTTTTCATTATCGTTTCATGTGAAAATGCCTAAAAATAAGCAGTTTTCATCAGATAGAAGTGAACAAAATATGGATGTTAAAAGCAAAGAGCAAATCTGAAAAGAAATTGCCAGTGAAATCGGCCGAACATCATCTGGAATTGATAAAATACTAGCCCAGGGTGAAAACATTTATGTGAAACTTCGAAGTGGGCGTCCAAAAGTGACTTCAGCCAGAGATGACAGAAGGATTGTGCAAATGGCAAAGAACCAGTCCTTCCTTATCTGTGATATCTATTGCTGCTGTTTCTGAACTAAACATATCAAAGGACACAATTCACAGGCATTTGCAAAGATATCCACCTTTTTTTTTTTTTTTTTTTTTTTTTTTACAGAAGAATGATTGTAAAACCACCTTGAAAGAAATACGTACCCGAGAACGGTTGGAATGAGGCTCGTAACCAGGGCCGTACCCGAAAGAATGTTGACTAAAGGAAGGAGGTGATGTTCCATGGTGCCTTGATAGTCTTCAGATTTTTGATGACCAGAAATAATTGCTAAACTTGTGGTCACCATGTCAGTTAAATCTGTTACATGGGGGACCCCCCCCCCAAAAGCAGGATTGGGCCAGCCCCCTCCCCTCCCGAAAAAAAATTCTGGGTACGGCCCTGCCCGTAACCACATGATTTGGAACGATGAGTGGCTTAGTGTATTATTTAGTGATGGAAAAAATGGAACCTAGATGTATGCTCTGCGCACAAAGAGAAGTCTTTCTTCAGGTGTCAACAGAGAGGAGGTAGTGCCATGTAGTGAGCGTTTGGCTATAATGGAGCCACAAGTTTAGCAATTATTTCTGGTCATCAAAAATCTGAAGACCATCAAGGCACCTTGGAACATCACCTCCTTCCTTTAGTCAACATTCTTTGTCCAGACAATTTTTCAACATGACAATACACTCATTCACTCATCTACTTAGAGCCTGTTAAAGAAAGAAAACATTCAAGTAATGAAATGGCCAGCAGGAAGTTCTGACCTTAGCCCGATTGAAAAACTTCAGGAATTATACATAGACAAGTATATGCCGGTCAGAAACAATATTCTTGTGTGGAAGACTTGAAAACTGCCATTGAAAATTGCTGGTATAGTTTAGAGCCACAGATTCTGGAGAAACTTATCACAACAATGCCTAATCGTGTATTTGATGTTATTAAATGCCAAGGAAAGCAAATGAAACACTAAAATTGTTTCTTTCATGTTCTTGTTGCACAATTTGTTATTGAGACAAAATTTACCTAAACTTTTGAGACGGGTCATTTTAGATTTTTTGGTTTAAAAAATAGAAATAATTGTTATGAAACTATGATTTTTTTCACACATGAATATTAAAGCATAATAAATGTTAGTTTTCAAGCAAATTAGTTTTTACTTTTACTTCTTATGTAGGAAGTAAAAATCCATTTACCTAAACTTTTGAGACAGACTGTACTTTTTCAAAAGAGATAGCAGCAGTCATAAACCTCATTTCTTTTTAGATTTTTTTGGATTTTCCTAATTCAAGCATGTTTAGTTTCAAAGTCTTAAGACGTATGAAGAAACAGAAGACACAAGCTCCGCTTGACCACAAAAATTGGCATTTATTGGCGCAGATGTACATTTCGACCCCAGAGGTTTATTTCTAATTAAGTAGCGAAAGAATGTAGCTATTTACTGGTTTTACAACGTCCGTCTGTCTCCTTCATAATTTCTGCATTTTTTGAGGTAGAATGTTGAAATTTTGGAATGTAGCTTACTATAGGCATGTCCACTTTCACTATTTAGTTTGGTTTTGATTGGCCCGCTGGGGTCGGAGTTACGGGGGTGGGAGTTAGAAGGGACCAAAAGGGCTACGTGTATTTATGTATGTAAAGGAGTGAAATTCGGTATGCAGATTCTTCTAGGCAAGGATCTAAATTACTATTAAGTTTTGGGCCAAATTTTCCCAATCGGGTCGGAGTTGCGGGGGTGGCAGTCACTTGATCTTTAGAACTATGGCAACATATGACATGTGATATATCATTCGAACGGAAATGATGAGAAACGAAAGAATATAGAGCTCTTTTACATTTTCTAAATACTATGTTCGATAAAATCAATTTTTCGATTAAATAAAAATTGGCAGGTTAAAAATTGCAGATAAAAGGGTAAAAATAGATGAACTCAGAGCACTCACTACTTTTTTATATCTTCCTCGGTGGGGCGAGGGGGGGGTTAATTTCTTGTTAAAATCTTAAAGCGTTAGATTAATTGTAAGGCAATGGTGGGCTCAGTTTTTTTATGTTCATTTATTAACAAGTTATTTTCTTTAAAACTACCATTAAATAAACCACATAGTATAAAAAACGTGTATCACCTTAATTGGGTCACTTTCGTTGCAAGTTTGCAAGGGAGTTTCTTGCACGCCAATGAAGTAAATAACTTTAAGAAAGCACAATGCATAATTAAAATGTGCATTAAGATAAATGTGCCATAAAAAATTGCTCTTATATTCAGGTATAAATTAATTATTCTTTGCTCACACATCGTCGCGCCATTGTATCATTACATTCATGAAACTTAAGGTTTATGTTAATATTTTTTTATTATGATCAGTTTCGGAAAGAAATAGATATTTTTTCATAAAACGGAAGAAATTTGTAAAAAATTGTAATTATATTAGCTTCATTAAACCCTGGCTTCCTAACGGACTTAACCTTGCCTGGAGTTGTTTTCACATTTTCTCTGGAAATAATTAGTTATTTAAATTTCAATGAGAAGATTAAATATTCATTTTACAATTAAAACAGTTCTTTTCCTTTCTGAAGACATTCTTCAAAATTTTGAATAACTTTTAAAAGCCTATCTCTCTCTAGAATTATATAACTCTTGTTCAGCCTTTCGAGTGGATTTAAAGTTTAGATGTGTTCATCTTTTATTTAACTTTTCCTTTCCCCTCCCTTCTTTCTGCTGCTTAGATGTTTTTGTCCTGTTTTTGGTTTCTCAAGAGCAAACTTTTCTTTCGATGACATGGGTTATTAAAATAGAGGAACATTCAAATAAATACAACAAAAAAAACTATATTTCCTTCGGAATTTTTATAAAGAGACCCTTCTCCTCACCCAACACCACCGTCTTTTACCTTCATTGAAAGAGCAGGAAAAACATTTTTTATTGATAGAAGCTAAATTTTTTTCCTTGCTTTCCCAGCGTAAAGAATTTTAAAGCCTTAAAGCAAGCTACTTTGCTGATTTTTTTTTTTTATTTTTTGCAAATACTGTCTCTTCGTAATTTAATACTTCTCGGAAAAATTTTCCCTTCTCTTTCCTTCGATGGAAAATTTATATTTACATTACTTAAAAAATATTTAGAATTTGGAGATTTTATAAAAAATGGAAAGAAGGGAAATAAGCTTGATTATATAAAAAATAAAGAAGCCGATCATAATTGAACAACAGATCTTCGAGACGAATGCATTAAAAAAGACAAAGATGAAATAAATGGATTACGAGTGCATTTCGAATATTAGATATGAAAGAGAAATGTGGTATTGAGACAAGGAACCTTGAAAGAAGTTACATCAGTACTTAGATAGATAGATAGGCAGATGGATATAGATAGATAGTGTGTTTTCTCGCCAGAAGACACTCCACTTTCTCTCTTTCTCTCCCTCTCTCGGTCTAAAGTAGAATTTACGAGACATTGGCTAAAGTGCCGGTTCGCGGTGCGACATCGGTGCCTCTCTCTCTCTCTCGATAGGTGTTACTTTCATCGAGTTCAAAACGTGATGGATGGAGGAGAGAGGGGGTTGTTGTTGAGTTAGGAGTATGGATTTGGGGAGTATTGGCAGTGGTGGTGGTGCCAGGGGGCCTCTTCCCTTCGTCAACATCCAGCCGACGAGTAGGAGGATAAAAGTCGCGCAACAACAACAACAACAACAACAACGGCAGCAGCAGCAGTAGACTTTGGGATGAAAAAATATAAAAAGAGGAAATCGTTCGAGAAGATTAAAATGAAAGAAAAACAAAAGAGAAATCGATACTGATGCTGTTCGAACAGAATTTTCTGTAATATATGAAAAAAAGGAATTTTAAGTTTTGACTTGATGATCTAAACAGAGAAGCCGGTCGGTTTGGAAGCTTAAAAATGCATGGTAAAATGCTACGCTTTTGTTTTTAATTTCTTTATAAAAATAAAATTTGCATACATGATTTTTTTTACCACGAAACTATATAAAAAGAAAAACCAACAACCTCCGTTTAAAAAGTAAAAAAGATAAACTGTGGAATTGAAAAATTGAAAAGAAAAAAAAAAAAAAAGACCAAATAGTAGATGTTTTTCTATCTTATTCTTGTTTGTGGATTGAAGGTTTTTCTCTCTTTTTTTTCTCTGCTTCAATCTATTCATAGTTACAATTCTGTGATATCCATTCTAACAACCCGTAATTCTTCCCGCACGAATTAGACAAGAAACATGCAGCATCTTTTGTTGGAAATACATAAAATAACATGAAAACTAAAACATATGTTTTGGGCAGTAATAAATTTCGGCTGGATCTTTGGAAATTCGTTTTAAGACATAATGCTGTGAAATAAGCACAAGCGAGGGTGGATAATTCCCTTTGGTTTATACATGCCCAAAACCTGCCTACCAATATTAAATGTCAGTTTCTCAGCTAGTATTAACTGTAGTAATTATTTGCAAATGTTCGTGGCATCAAGACATTTTTTTAACGTGTTTTGGTGTCATTTCCCAGGATTGAAAAAAATGGCACCTACGCAATCGAGCAGCGGGTTTTCATCATCGAAGAATACATTCGGAACGCTGAAAGTCAAAATTGATCCAGACATATACACAATAACTAATCTAGTGAACAAATTCAGGTTGACTACCTGATTACATTCTCAGTGATGAAAATCGGTCACTCTGTATGGCCATATTTTCAATCCTGCGAAATGATACAAAAAAAATAAATAAATAAAAACAAAGAAAAAAAGAAAATAATATGTTAAACAGAATGCCTCGATGCCACGAGCATATCACACAATTTTCAAACAATGGCAATTAGCACTTGCTAAGAAATCTATATATTTAAGTTGCAAGGCTGATTCTTTCGACAGTTCGTTGATGAAAACTAATCCACCCTTAATATTCATTTTGATCTTAAATGAAAGGTCTTAGTCTGTAAATTTGTCAAATTTAGTTTTCGTCTTCAATATTACTATTAATTAGCGCTTATTTACAATTGGAAATGCTTACGCTGGCAAACCAAACAATCCTCTCCACAATGGCGTCACAATCAACAGCTTTGCTACCATTGCTGATCAAATCAACAACAATTACGTAAACAATTAACAATGATAACAGTAAACAACATTACAAGGAAAACAAGATGGAGATGGGTTGTTTACCGTCAAGTTTTGACGGGATCTCTCTAGTTAATGTTTAATCTTGGTAGGTAGGTTTTGGGCCATTCTGTCGCTAAATCATCCGTTCAATCCTGAAACTTACGCCACTGAAGGTAATGACTACCCTAAGGGTCTTTTATCTTCTTGTCTGAAATGAGATTAAGATGACCTTTTGAAATAGGCCTCCTTAAGATGAATTATGTAACATTGTAAAGATCTACAACTATCTTAACAATAACACGAAGGAATATAAGAACCAGAAATCCACATAGCTCTAAATTTAATATACAAAAAAAATGTATTAAGATGTTTTCATAGTGTAATTTTAATTCGTATTCAGAAATTAATTTGTATAAATTCTTAATTAAATAGCGGGTAAATAAACTGGTCTGCATTAAAAAAATTTAAGATTATGAAGTTATGAAGTCTTTTGGTATTAATGAAGAATTAAACAAATTTAACTTAATTAAATTTTATTTGTAGATTGATTTTCCGTTATGCAAATATTCATAACCCTTTTCTCCATATCTAATTTTGATAATGAAATCCTATAAATAACGATTTTTTTTTTTAAGATGAGTCGGATATATTGATTTCTTGGAATTTCCGTCCAAAAAAAAGCGCTGTATAAGTTTGGAAATTTATCGATATTTGAAAACGAAATTACGCTTATTTTTCCAGATTGACGTATATTAAACGTCCCATGAGTTCGTATCAGTATTTTTGTGCGCTCCTAACCAAATAACAGTCTTTTGCTTCTCCTTTAATTTTACCTCGGCTTCATTAAATACTAATCGAAATCCCTTTGTATTCAAAGGAAGTTTTAACTTTATCTCATTCTTTGGAAGGCGAAGGGGAAGAAGAGACAATCTTATTACTCACTATCTTTTTCTTCTTTTTTTTTTCGTAAGGAAGGAAGAAGGAGGAAAACCTCGGGAATCAGTGCTGGCGACACCGACTCAACTTCGTCTTACGGGGGGTTTCCATTTGCATTATCTGCTCGTCGTCTTCCGCCTCCTCCAACAGGTCCCCCCGGAGCAGTAGCCAAGTCAATCGATCATTCGAGCCTGGTTAGATTATCGATCTGTCAGTCCTAATAAGGGCGACGTCTGTTTCCGAACTGTTCGTTTCGGCACGAGGAAAAATTCTCAACAGATTTTCACTATGGTGTCGAAAAAAAGAGAGAAACGGGTAGGGAGAAAAAAGAAAATATGGACTCGTCCATCTGCATAGTACCGAACGAAATTCTAATGTTCGATTCTCCTTCGAGGATAGATCTTAAAAAAAAAAAAAAAAAAGGAGAGAGAAGCCTTTCAAATATTGCTCGGGACTCGAACCGATTGAGTTCCACCGGTGGGAAGTGAAGAGAAACGGGGACAACTTAAAATTGCCTTTGAAAAATCTCAATTTCATCTTCGCTGACAAGAAGGAAAAATAAATAATGGGGCTTTCCTTTTTCTCCTCTTTTCAATATAGTTTGTCCATTCAGAAGAAACATCTACGTTCTTAGAAGATTCCTTAGAGACCCATAATCCTTCAAAGTTGGCGAGTTTCTTTTTATATTACACATCTTCAAAAAATTACTACCCTTCCCCTTCCTCCAGATTTTTTTCTTTCTTTCATTGATGATCCAAATTTTTTAAAGATCCTTTTAAATAATTGCCAATAATCGAATTGGACAAAGGAATGAGATCCAATCAGAATTTACAATAAAAGAAATGGGAAACGTCCCAGAAAGGATCGAATTTTTTAAACCATATAGAGTGGTTTTAATTAAACTTTCTCTACTTAACCTACCCTAAATAGGAAACTGTTTATTGTACGAATAGGAAAATGCCCAAATTTCGGGCCATAGGAATTGCATGGGTCATCTTCATGGGCTATCTGAAGGGCAGGGTTTATCAGGGGGAAACATTTGCCAATTTGAAGAGAAGCATATCAAGAATGCAGCTGTGGATACCCATGGAGATGCTTCGTGCAGCCGTGCAGAATGCTGCTATCCTATATTTTTAGACTGTCCTGGACAGGGCTGGGCTCCTTTTGAGCACACTTTGTAGTCCGAGAGACGCTACATCCCCAAAACCCAGGCTTATTTATGATATCGCAGAGCATTAAAATTGTTTCACTGGAATTGCTTATTCATTATTTCTCTTCCCCATGTCCTTGGCAATGTTCAAATTAGAGTTCCTGTTCGTACGATCATTCGTTTTCTATACAGAAAAGGTTAATTAGGGAAAGTTTAATTATAACTGAGTAACCACTTTATTACTAATCATATCCGTAATTCTTCTGAGTATAGATTCTAGAAGATGTAAAATCGTTTCGCAGGACTCTATTGTTGGCCTATGCTGAAATAATAGCAACCCTTAGTGGTTCCGCTTGGATGGTGGCATTTGTAGGCTTAAAATTAAATTTTCCACCTTGTACCACAAGTGCCCTATCGAGTTGAGAATAGATAATTGAGCCCGCCAATGAAGCATGCGAAGTCAAAAATCTATTCACTGAATCATTTGAGCACCGTGACAGGGTGCATTGTCCTATTGAAAGTGGCTATCTGCTTAGGGGAACGCTGTCGCCCTACACGGTTGCACTCAATGTCCAACAATAAGATAGCTTTCGGCATTACGAGGATTTTTCTAGAGCCACCCAGGATAAATTCCCTAGACCTTCACTCCACTTTTTCGCGTCACTTATAAAAATGGGTCCAAGGGTTCGTGTTAATTTCTCTCCTGTCATCATCATTGTGGAGAAAGCTACTGAAACGGATCAGGCCAAACTACTGCTTTCCTTATGAAATGTCCAAATTTCGATGCTCCTTGGTCTATAGCAGACAGGCGAGCTTTCCTCTTTTTCTGTGATGCCAAAGGTACTACAACCTATTCGTCGTGTTGTGTTTTCGAATATGATTTTTCGTGTACCTACATTGTTTTGTCTTTCTGTTACCGCAGACGATACGTCCCAGTCACCTTTTCCTCATTCAATTCTTTCAGGTTACAGTTGCGCTTAGCGCTAGAAGTTTTGTTGCAGAATTGCCATTCGCTGAACAGCTGAGAGAAAACCCGTTAAAATGTTGCACGTGAAAAACCTAACCTGCTTCCGAAATTCTCAAACCCACTGTTCTTGCACTACAATAATGCCAGGCTGAAAGACATTTAAAATCTTTGTCGTATCGATGTTTAGGCTACTGCCAAATAATTTGTGGGTAAAGTGCTTGCCTTTTATACACTACACGTGGCTAGTAACGTAAATTCATTAATATCATTACCGTGATTTATATATGGACGAATCCAAGTTAGAATGGTTGTTGTCTCTAATAAAATGTGTCACTCAGAATATATGGATATATTTGTTGCTCTATAAGAAATTATTCTCTTCTGTTTCTTACCAACAATGGTTTTATATTTTACAGCATTATTAAAATAACTTAATAACAATTATGCGATAAAATTATTGGCACAATACACGTCAGTGAATTGCGTTTAAACAGTATTTTTTATTTTGATTTTGGTTAGGCTAATTATATGTTGATTTAAAATGATTCTAATTTTATGGAGTGGTTTTAACCAACTGCCAAATTAGATGAGATTTACAGAAATCCATAGATCTCTAAGGAGTGTATTGAGTCGATATTGGAGAAGGTTCGGAGAGAATGACCTGAACAAAGAAAGCAGCAAACTAAGGGATAACAGAAGAAATGAAAGGAAACAGAAAACATCGCGAAACAAAAGGAAAGTAAACAAAGACGTTTAAATGAATTTGAAGCACAACGCGGGCAACGGCTTGCAAACGTAAGGTACATTTTATCTCCGCGCCGTGTTAACGAGCCTGAAGCACAAATAGAGCAACCGCTTGCAAATGGCAGATAAACCCACTCACAGAGCCGTCTTTGGATGAAAAACAACAACGCCAAAATAATATATTCCGAGGGTTGACAGGTCCTGAAAGAGACATCTTTAGAGTATTGATTTGAAGTGTTTATAGACAACTGTTAATCTCTGCTTTGATTATCTGAAAAGTCTGTCAGCCCCAAAATAAGCCACCATCAAAACAGTTAGTGCAAGTGTAACAAAAATAACAATTTCCCACAGAATTTAAAGAGCCTATAGTACGAATCTTTCTTTTACCTAAGTCGGAGCTCAAATTAAGGAAACTCAAGAGGGCTATATTTTATCAGAATTCCTTCAGTCTTAAGCAATAAGTACAGGTAGTTATAATTAAACTTTCCCTACTTAACAGTTTCTATAATCGAACCTCAATTTAACGAATTCCTAGGGACGGAGCAAAAAATTCCTTAAAGTGAAATTTCCCTAAAAAACAAATTCCAAATAAAGAAGAAGTATCTTTATAATATCTTCATAGCTGTACAAAAAATGCATCTTGTTAATGCATTTCAAAGCATCTCCTGTTATAATTTTAAATGGAAGTATTTTATAATGACCCAAGCAAATACAGTAGCCTAACCAAAGATTTTACAGTAAGTACAGAAATCGAACCCAAGGTCGGTTTACATGATAAATGTACATTAGAAAAGAGACTAAATCAGCTACGCATAAACATTGTTCAGTGACATAATTACAGTAAATAATTTTAAAAAAGAACTTCAATATTCTAATTAGGTCGTGAGCGATGATAATGTGCATCGATTTTATGTTTATTCATATTCATAATTTATTTAGTGTTTATTCATAGTCATCATTTTTTATTTATCACATACTTCAGAATTGATTGGTTAGATAGTTATATCGTATCTTGTTTTAAAACACATTACAGTGGACATCGGCACAGTCCTAACCTAACAAATTAGTTAAAGTGAAGTCAATTTTATATTAAAGTAGAAGACTGTGGGCAGGACAGAGAAAAACATTCGCAGAACTAAAATTTCGTTAAACTGAAATTCATTAAAGTGAGGTTGGACTGTATATGAAAAACGAGCGATCGCACAAACAGGAAACGTAATGTGAATATTGCCAAGACATAGGTAAGAGAACTATGAATAAGCAGTTCCATCGAAACTTTTTTACTGGGTCGCGAAATCATTCAATAAGTCTGTTTTTGTAGATGTAGCATTCCTCAGACGATAAAGTATACTCGAATTGGCGCCCATCGGTGTTCAGGACAGTCTGAAAGCGCAAGGTAGCATGCTGCACGAAGCATCTCCTTGGGTATGCCTGATACCTCTTCTCTTCAGATTGGCACATATGCGAAAGTTCCCCTGATAAACCTGTCTTTCAGGTAGCCGCATAACCAGAAATTCTGAAATCTTGTAGCCCATAATCTGGATATTATTCCTGCCATGCTTGGTACCCTTTACTATAAATAGTTTCCTGCCTATAAGTAGGGAAACGCCGTTAAAATGTTCCATTTGAAAAACTAAGATATTAGCTGTTTCCGAGATACTGAAACCGGCTCTTCTTGTACTGCAATAATGCCAGATTCCAAGTAAATCTTTTATCTAAGTCGGAGCTAGATAAAACTACTACCCTGTGTAAGAAGCGGTAAATTGATGGATAAAATATTGAGGATTGTGGTTATATGGTAACCATTTAATATGGATACGCATTACGGTCGCGGTAATCCGAACTCCCGGGATCCGAACCTCTTATAATTGTACATTTTTTATATCCTCGAGTTCTATAATGAGCTCAACCAATAAGAAAAAAGTTCAAAAGTGTTGATTTTGCTACTTTTCTGTAAATGCACTGTTTATATGGATTGAGGTGGTGGCAAACACTTTGACAGGTAAAAGTCATGTAAATTACTACATTATTTACCAAACATGTACAGTAATTTTTTTAACAAGGGAATAAAATAAACCAAAAATAGTGATACGGTATGCTAACCTTTTACTTCCGATGATGGTGAAATACCGAAATGCATTATGCTTAATAGACTTAGCATACGGTATCACTATTTCTGGTTCATTTTCTTCCCTTGCTATATCTGCCGTGATACTTGACATAATGAATATCAGTAATTTATGACTCAAATAGGATTGCAACAAATAAAAGGAAGCATACAAAGATTACTTTTGAAATGCTGTTTAATTACGATGGTAATTTATTGTTGTAACCTTTTATCAAGTGCAATCGTTTTATGGATAACTATTGTACTGGGTGTTTCTAAATTATCTCCCGTATTTTACATGTTTGTTACTCAAAAACTATTACAGATTTAAACATGATTTTTTTATTCACAAAGAAAAACTCAAAAGTTTCTTAGCATGCCCCCCTCATAAATCTCAATGTGCCCACCATTTATGGCGTGAAGGACGTCAAAGCGAAACTCCATTTCCTCCCATGTTCGGGCTAGCATTTCGGGAGTGATTTCAGCAATTGTTTCAATTATTCTGTTCTTGAGAGTTCAATGTCATCAACGTTGGTCTTGTACACTCTGTCTTTTACATATCCCTAAAAAAAAAAATCCAGAGGGTTCCCATCGGGTGAGCGAGGGGGACCGAGGGATTGGCCCATCCCTTCCAATCCATCGTCCTGGAAAGTTCGTATCAAGGCACTGCCTAACTTGCAGGCTCCAGTGAGAATATGCTCCATCTTGTTGGTAGACTGTTGGGCTGCAGTTCTTCTACCTGTGGAATCAGGTAGTTCTCCAGCTTATCTAGGTAACTTGCAGCGGTAATGGTGTCATCAGCGAAAAAGGAAGGTCCGATTACTCGATCATGCATTAGACCGCACAAAAACATTAACTTTTGGGCTGTCGCGTATATGCTCCCTTAGAACGTGGGGTTTTGTGAGCCCCAAATGCGGCGGTTGTGTCGTTTACTGCTCTGGAAGTATGGAATGTTGTCTCATCAGTAAAACAAAATGTCCTCAAGGAAGGTGGGATCATTGTCGATTTTTTGGAGCATATCCTCAGCAAACTTCTTGCGTTTCGGTCGGTCATCTGGCTTCAGTTCATGCATCATCTGGATTTTGTAGGCTGTAAGACAAAGGCGGTGCTTCACTATTTTATGTACGGATGTCATTGGCAGATCTAATTGACGAGCCGCTTGGCGAAGTGATTTACGGGGACTACGATCGAACGCCTCCCTGACCGTTTCTACCCTGTGGTGTCGCTGAAGGTCTACCAGCACCCTTTTTGAGTAACAGGCTAGGGTTTAAATTGTTTGTGTTTAAAAATTTTTCATGCCATAGCTTAATTTGGACTTATTATATGGAGGATCCTTTTTAAACTTTGTTTTGAACATTCTCTGAGCTGTAATTATTGACTTAAATTTCACAAGCCATAATACGCATTGAGCTTTTTCTTGAACACTCGCCATTGTTTACTGCGTCTCGCGGAAAATGGAACAACGCGCCAACAATGGTACCAAGTGCCAACTGCGTGTTTCATTATCAACTCACGCGAAGCTAAGAAACTTTTTGAGTTTTTATTTGTGAATAAAAAAAATCACGTTAAAATCCGTAGTAGTTTTTGAGTTATAAACATATGTATAATACGGGAGATAATTTAGAAACACCCTGTATTTCTCATTTTGTAGTAAATTAAGCATTTTATTTATAATGTAAGCACAAAAGAAAAATACTCTTTTGTGCTTACATTATCACTATCCACATAAGCTTTCTTTTTGTTTTATTTATAGGCAATTTTTGTATTGACGTTTGTGAATACAGAATGCATACCTGCTAATCTGAATTTCATTTACCGGGTATTTCTTAGGCTATGACCAACCTGTTTTGGTGCCCGGCACGAAAGAAAAAGGAAACTGGCGTATGTGTAAATGAATAAAACTCGTTCAACCAATCAGAAACGACTGGAAACGAGGTATTACTTATACCTGGCATCAGTAGTAAGTAATGCCTTAATTCCTGTCCGTTTCTGATTGGTTGAACGAGTTCTCCCTATTCCCTGGTACTGCAGTTGTTTACGCCGAAATGTCTCGATATTCAGTCGAAGAGCGTGGTTTTTGGTCAAGACTTTTTATCATTGTGACCAGAGCCCTGCCAAAACACTCAGAAAGTGATCTAGTGCCTTTAATTTCCTTTAGTCTCAAGTGTTGATCCTGGAAGTTTGAAATAAAGATCTTTTTCCGTTCAAATGTAATTCGCCTTTTTCTTTGGTCTACGTATACTCTGTGAAGCAACTGCAGTACTGTATTCGTCGAAAATAACCTAATCCATTTCCTTTGACTCCCTGCATATGTGTACAAACTTTCACGGCACTAGCTCAACCTGTTGACGAGTTATTCAACTAACAAGTTGGTAATACCCTATGAAACACCCGGTACTTGCTTCAATTATACAAACGAAAAAGGCCAGAAACTGTGGACAAAGGCTACCTAAAGAAAAGAAATAAAGAGCGAAAGCACTACTTTACAACAAGAGTTTAATAATACCTCGTATGTGCATTTTACCGACTATGTCAGCTTCTTCAGCGAGAATCTTGGACAATCGAATAGCTCGAGAGTCACCAAATACAAAGTGAACAGCGAATTTACGAATACAAAGTGCTTCAATTACTTCGATTATCGCCAGCGTATTGTAAATAGTTTTATGGAAAAAGAAGATTTAACTCTTTTTCCTTTTACTTTCGATCACGGATTTTTATCAAGAAAATGGAATTTTCTTTTCGAACAGAGAATGAAAAATAGAAGTCGCTGAACTCCTCTAATGTTTCATTCTATATCTCCCTGAGGCCCGATTTCCATTGGTGGCTAGTTTAGATGTAAATTCGCTAAATTCACGGAACAGCGTCAAAAAAGATCAAAAGCAACAAAGTTAAGATTCAACTTTTGATAAAACGCGAATTGTCCACTTTGTAAGTTTACGCGGAAGTTTAAAAGAATGTGAATGATCCAGAAAATGAAGGGGGGAAATAGAAGAAATGTTCCTCCGTTTGGATTGGGCAAACGGTAGGGTTTACTGCTTCGTAAAGGGACCCCGCTATCCAAGCTATCCGTCTTTTGATAATGCTATATTGGATTCATTCTTCACCGTTCATGGTATAAATTCCGTCGGTGGAGAGCGAAAGACGATCGGAAGGCGAGCGAATATTCGATTACATTGCTGGAATTTTTCGCGTTCGATTTCACCTTAGGTCAGCTGACCCACCACGTTCCAGGTTCCTATCCCATCTTTCGTTTGGATTATACTTGAATAATTCTAAACTAAGCTTTTGTTGACCAAGCTTTCTCAATAGGTAAAAGGAAATATGCTATTTTTGGTTTTCAGGTTTGTTTTTTTTTAAACAAAATAAATAAGTTTTTCTACCGGATTGAAGTTGAACTCTAAAATACCTTAAACATTTATTTAAAAATATCGTAGCTTATTGATTGCATAGTCGAAATTTTAAAATATATTTAATGTAAAATGCACGAAATAGACAACATAGATAAAGAGGCAAATGGGCATTTCGTCTTCCTACATAATCGCCGTCTTTAGTGAAGCATTTCCTTCACATCTCTTGTCGATTATTTTACGTCTTTAAATATAAAAAATTCAAGCATTAGTGAAGCCAGAAATGTGCTACCATTTTTTTGCCATTTTCTATGATAGCATCCTTCTCGAGATGTTTCTTTGAGTTTCCAAACATTTTATATTCTGGTTTATAAGAATATGAGTAAGATATTGGATGATGGCAACAGTTTTAATTACACGGGCGAACGCTGAAAAATTTTTTAAATGAATTTTCCTTGTTTTTTTGGTTTGGTTTTTATTGTGCTGAATCCGAATCTGCTTTTAGATTTTTTTCTATCATGCCACGTTTCCAAGTTATGCATATAGAAATTGCAATGTTAAAGTAATGGGTGTGAAGAGAAGCGGCTGCAATGTTAAAGTAGCCATATTTTTCGGCCACAAGAAAATTTATCAGGCCCCAAACTCTGAATGACAGAAAAATAGCTGAATTCAGATACGGATTCACCACAAAAAAAAGCATATGAACCAAATCTTAATGTAAAAAAAGTTTTTAAAAAATTTTTGTTTGTTGGCCTGTGTTATCGTCGAGGTACGCAGCACAACTTTGAGCAGAAGTGCTTTGGAGACTTCTAATTTCCATTTTCAGTTTGTCCCTTACACTTTGTATTATTAACGATTCTCCTTTTTCTCGTGATTATTCCTCTTTAACCAAGAATACTAAAATATTTATGATAAAAACGCCGCTAAGATGTAATGCTAGTTTCCGAAGTACGTTATTTACCGGAAATATTCACATCTTCTTGTTATACAATATTTCCCCTAAAGAAGTGTCCCTGAAAATGAAAGGTGCTTGCCTCTAATTTCTGATCTCACCGGAAAAGAAATGATTTGATTCTATCTTTTCATAATTGCTGCCTTTTGATATAATTTGTTAAGTACAGATGACTGAATTTCTTCAACCCAACTTTAAAAAAATTAATGGATCGGTGTGTTAAGCATAGACAGCAGTATAGTCCGAAGCAGGGAAATGATAATACAATCAATATTTATCAAACTGTAGAGTTGTTTTGCTAATTATATGGAATCAAAACTTTGGCACAGCCTTTCTAGCCGAGCTCTGATATCTTGTTATTATCTTCGTTCTTTGCTCAAACAAAAATATGGTTAATTATTGATGAAATATGTTTCGCCGACAATAGGACATCAAATGATATGACAATGATATAACCGATAAAACAAGCAATGATTGCATGTTTTGATACTGATGGAAGGAAACTTGCAAATCGTATTAAAAATAACGTCAGGCATTCATTATATGTGAACTCGGTTCCGTGTCGGAACTGCAACAGCGTATCGAAAATGCCTGTCGGCACATCAGACAGATCCCGGATATCTTGAAAGCGTTCGAGCTTTCACGTTTTGCAGATTACGCATGCATGACCAGTCACTTCAAATAGCTCCTATAGCGCCCTATTATTCTCATTTGGAGGCAATTTCCTTTAACTGTTACGCTGCGCTTGGGAACATACCACATGGCAGTTTTTGTAGATGCCGTCTGTAGATGTAACCTGCTTAACAAATTATCGTCCCATCTCTATCCTTTTGTATTTTCGCGCACAAGCAGAGCAGCTTATAGTTAAAACTTGACGATACCTTTATGGTTCCTGATTCCGACAACCCAATATGGAGGTCAATCCCACTGTTATTTACTTCTTTCTTTATTGAGGCCGCTGAGCCTCCTTGAAAAACCTGAACTTTTCTCTTACCAATAAATAAAAATATCCCTTTCATAGACAGCTTTATAACCATACGGACGGTTAGAGTCATTTCTAATTTTCTAAGTATCTGATACTGGAAATTATCAGAGTGATCACATCGAAATAATAAGAAAAACCAGACTAGGCGTCGACCATGACAGTCGAGGTTTCCTCGTTCGAATCCAGGTCACTTTTCAATTATTACGAAACTAGCCGATGAAACTTTTCAATTATTACGCTATTTATAGACAATCGAATATGAATGTACGCGACTTTTGGATCACCAATATATTTCCCGCAATAATATCAATTGTCCCCTCCTTACAATATTATTCACGTCATATACGTCACTCCCGATTTTCTCGACACATATTCTTTACGATGTCATCCAATTGTCGCTACTGGGATCTTTCCTGCCAGAGAACTTCTATTCTGATTTAATCCTTTCAGGATGTTTTAAAGTTAATAATAATTGTATTGATCGAATCACCGTCTCTCCGAAAAGTCTATTTTCTCGAGAACGGTGCAAAGCCTCGTGTTCTTTGGACTTTTTCACTTCCTTTCCTTCTCGCGCCATGATCAAACTCCATTACAGTTTGGTCATGATGGAATTAAAAAGTCTACAGAACACGAATTTTTGCACCGTTTTTGAGAAAAACGGACTTAAGGAGAGAGGGCTAATAGAATTATTTTTAATTTTAAAACTTTTGGCCAACACAAGCATTTGATGGTGTTATCCTAATCTTCGAGTTATACGATAATTAGATATAAATTAAGTATCAGAGCGAAAGAGATACAAAGGCAGATAAAATATGCTAAATGCCTTGAAGTTAAATTTTGGATTATAATTTTAAGAATAACTGAATAGGTTTTATTTTATTCGCTTATTATTTATTGAAAGTTTTTGAAAAAAACTTCGAAAAAAAAATCGATTTTCCTGAACTTAGATTTTTGAAAATTGAAAAGAACATGCTATCCTCTTTATATTCTTTTCACTTCCGATCGAATGACATATCACATATCATGATATCATTTGAAAGGTTTAAACGACTTCAAAAAGATTAATATCTGAGACTGACAAAGATTCTTTAACGTTTAGCGAAAATATAATTTGAAAAAGTTAAAGCGTTTTCGAGAAACCGTACTATTTATACAGACAAACAGGCAAATAAGCAAAGTAAAATTAATGTTTTTTCAGCATATAATAAATCGTACAACGACTTTTTTTTCAAAGTTCAGATCTATTGTTAGGCTATAAATAAATGGAATAAATCATTGAAATATAGAGATAACCATTTATATTAATAACCTAATCTTTCTGTTAACAACAGAATGGAGACTCCCTGAACGTAATTGTTAACTCGGTAACAACGAAACTGATAAATGTTAAAAACTATGAAGCCATTCGCGTAGATCGTCTGAAGCCAATAATGAAATCAATTAATATAGAGCTCTTTTTTTTGCCGAATCGTTCCTGCAGAATGACTTAACATGAGACAGTATTAGAGCAGGAGAGTTTCAGCAAGAGTAGATGACGAGCGAATTTTTCCATTTCTCAAGATTTGACAGGAAAAATCTCCAGAACCGACGACTGACACTCCCGAAGAGAATCGGAAAAGCCGCTGAGCGTGCCAACCAATTTCACAAAAAAATATTTTTATCCAACACTAGAAATGTTGTTGGCATTGGTTCTCTACCTATCTGAAGGGCGCCATTTCTCGTTTCAGGGTAGGTTTGCTTGGCTGTTATCAATACAATATGAAACTTTAATTTCAACAAATTTAAAAAGTTGATGTCTTTTGATTTTGATTTTCGTGTGTTTTCATTTGGGTAGAAACAGAAAATTTTATGTATAATTAAATTCAGACTTGCATTACTAACCTATAGGGGTTTCCAAATGTGTAATTTTGTTGTTTATAACTTGTTGTTTTTATTGTGCGATTGCAATAACATTTTATAGACTTATTCTCAGACTCTTTACTTTCCTCAGATAATATTCTCATTATTCTCAGCCATACGTGAGAACGAATGGGCCTGCCTAAAAGAAATATGGTGTGGCATCATGAGGACTGATATCGTTAGACTTTTTTTTATTTATTAATAAGTCCATTGGGATATATATTGCAAGGGAAGTAGAGACTAGGGTCCAGAAAAGAACACGGTAATATGTCCCTACGCGTTTTGGTACACTCACCACCATCACAGAAGAAATAAGAAAATTACAATTCAGAGGAAAACTCCAGGTTTTTTTGCAGAGGAAACAATTCATTGGCAATCGTATCTGGACATGTTGACAATTTATGTGCTGCCGCAGGTGCAAGATATTGCGGAATTGATTTATCAATATGATGGAGCCCCGCCGCAATGATCCCTGGAGACCGCCACTTTCTGAATGCAGTGTTTAACGACAGTTGGTGCGGTCGAGGAGATCCCATATGGCCTCCCAAATCTCCGGATCTGACCCCACCGATTTCTTTCTGTGCGATCATCTCAAGGCCTTTGGAGATGCTAAAAAACACGTAGAAAGCAATATTCGCCAGATATGAATTTTGTGTTGCGCGTAACGATCCACGTGTTGAAGTTTAAGAAAAGTAATGAATCTGAGAATAATTCTGTAAAATGTCAATCCAATCGAGCAAGCAAAATATCGCCATACATTTGTAGATACCCTTTATATTTGGCATTTGTCAAAGAAGTTTCGGAAATAAATTCTGCAATTAACGTTTGCCCTCAAATATATTCTCTTCGTGAATATTAGGAAGAACCGATTTGTCAGTACAATGAAAATAGTATTAAATGAGTGATTTGACGGGGGGGGGGGGGGGG
>JAHWFO010060970.1:5403204-5468736 GCA_023313115.1 Rhysida immarginata
TATCCTTGATAAAGACGGGAATAAATGGCGAAACTAGTCGGAAACTCTGTTCTCCCTTTGTTGTGTTGTAAAGTCTCTACCAATTTTATCGATAGAAACAGCACTATGGACCCTTTACTCAACGATTCAGTTTTCTGTTAATTTTTATTAGCAATCAAAATCGGGTTTACTTTTTAATGCTTTGCAATTACAGAAAAAAAGCTAATAAATGCTAAGTTGATTTGTTACGTTTCCATGAAATATAAATGTCTCAGGATACAAAAGATTAGTTATTTAAGTAATTATTCCATTCTCAAGTTGAGGAAATTGTAAACTGGAGAATGTGTAAAGTATTGAGTCTTTTTCATGTTATTCGACGAAATAAAATTTTTGGGTGCGGCCCTGCATTTATCATAAATGCACCATAACTGAACAGTGCAAAATCAAGTCTGATAAATGGTTTGTTTAAATTGAGAACTGAAGAGAAAGTGTAATGAAGAAACGATTTGTGCTCTCCTGGGAAGAAGACAAAGTAATAGTTTCAGTTACGGGTGGAGCTTGATCACCTGAGTGGTAAAGGTCAAGTCGACCGTTTTAATTTCTGCCTTAGGAGCGCCAGAAGCCATGACAGCAGAAATATGTCATGGGGAAACCGGATGGCTTCACTGTCACGGAACAAATCTACCGTTTCGGGGACAATTATTGTGTACTTCGGATCCTCTGCTAAAGAACGGATAGGCCAAAAATTCTTATTGAACGTGGATGCTATATATCCGGAAACAATCGATTCAGCTGCATTTCGTTTTTAAGTGAAGAAATAAAAGCGATAGTTTTCTTGAAAATTCCGTGACAAATTGGACAAATCAATGTGAAGATCAGGGAAATAGGCTGCAATAATAAATTGTTGGTTATTGACTTTAATATAGCGTGTACCCTGCCTATATATGATATTCGTACAACTTTTTTGAATATTCTTATGGTGAAGAGCTTTCACCAGTTGTTTCAGAAATATTGAAGGATATTTGCTACTCATTCTGCCATCCAAAACCGTGCGTAGCGGTTCGTGAAATTCTAATCCGGTGATTTATTGTTGGACAGGCAAGATGATGCCTTTCATCATCTTGAAAAATAGCCTAATTTCGAGAAACAATTGATTATTGGGATGGCTGGTGGTAATACGATCATTAAAGGATAATGATGAGACAAACCGTAAAGGAAGATACGGCCACCCATATAATGATTCCACCCCCCCCCCTCCCCGACTTGGAAACAGACATCCATGATTCCGTGGATGTCCTTCATATGAAAACCCATACAATAATGTGTCCTTCATATAAATAATAATTTATCGAGCTATATCACTCATTTTTCGATTCATCAGCCGTCCAGATTTTATGACATGACCTACTTTGTACGTTAACGTTATCGCTTAGGATTGCAGGTTTCGCATTCGTACTTTTCTTGGTTATAGGATTTGTACAATTCTCAGCAGAATGTTTTTGTTGAAATAGGATTTTCCAGGTGGAGATTATGTTCAGTTACCATTTGTCCGCAACAATTCTCAGTTCTTTGGACTCGATCTTTGTTAATAATCGTCCAGTCTTGTCATTCAGTTTGGTTTTCGGCAACTATTCTTCTTCGCCAAAGCAATTTGCCTTGGTTTGTGTATGCAGCAACAAACCTATAGATAACTTTACGTAATTAGGTTGTCATGTTCAGATACAATTGTTAAACGGGCACCAACGAAATTCTTTTTGGAAATCCGGCAAGTTACTGATTTTTCCGATGGCTCATACCAATCATGTTGGGCAGGCTTGCATGCCAACTAGAAAAACAGATAAAGGTATGCTCAATCGCAACTTCGATAGCCAAAATGAATAATATGAATATATCTCAACCCCCCACAATACTGGTGTTTAATATTATTTTGTCTAAGCCCTACAGATTTGGACTTGTGACACAGCTATTAGTTCGTCAGCTACAATTCATAGAGAAATACATGATAGGATTTATCAATAATAGATACAATAGGAGACACATGATAAACCGCTTTTCCACAAAGAATTTAATACACGTGAATGTACATTTCGGCCGCTATGCGGCCATCTTTCAGCATGACTCAACATGATAGGAATATTACATAAATATTCATGATATATTCAACATGATAGGAATATTGCGTCAATATTCACGGAGAACAATGATAGACATGTTGGATTTACGAAATTTACATGAAAAACAAAAATTGGATTAGACTGTGGACAATCAGTAGATAGCTACCCTTTTTAGAAATCCTTGACTGTCAAATACACTCTTTGACGAAAAAATGACGCATGAAGAAAGAAGTGTACAATGGCATTGGTCCACCTTTGGCCTGGATACAAGCTGTTACTTGGCGTGGCATGATTCAAAACATTGCTTCATGTTCATCTGAGGGATATCTCTCCAATGATCTCCAACTGGCGGGCTAATTCATCGACTTTCTGAGTTGGTCATAGGCGACGCCCCATTACATTCCAAATGTGTTCAGTAGGAAAGTCACCTGAGTGACCTAACTGGCCAAAGCAATGTATCAAAAACACGGAGATAATCCATGGAAGGGTGTGCCATTATCCTATTGAAAACAAAATGCCACCACAGATCAGAACTTTATGAACGATCGTGTCCAAATATTTATGCTAAATTATGATCATTTCTATATTCGGTCGAAAGATCGGTTTATTTTTTTTTCGAAATTTGTAGAATTTTTTTTTAGTCAAAGACTGTACCAAGAAAACCGTGCGTCCACCTATGGAACTGATGTCTAGATATTTATTTAGCATAATATTGTTTCATATTCCAAATAGTAAATGCATCATGTACATGAATTTGAGGAAAACACACCTGAAAGTTCTTACTACAGAAAATATCAAAAGAAATTTACTGTTATTTTGTTCTCTATTTTCGACACGTACTTTACGATATGTGTACCGTTTACTTTTATTATTCGTTTTCTTGAATTTCTTCATATTTAATTATGTCCACAAACTGAAATTTAGAAGTGCACGGATTTTAAATATAATTTTTGTCATGTTTTTTAAATAATTTCCTAAACTGGTCTCTATACGAGTCTCTGAAAATAATATAAAATGGCATTTTTATGTGAAGCAGACAGTTTCTTACAACCTGCGCTTTAATTCTTTAAAGCTTTTACAGTCATCTTTAATAAAATCCTTACTCTCAAGCAGGGCGCGGAATATGCTAGAATTAATGAAGTTAAAACAAATGAGGCTTTAAGAAAACCCTTTGTCTTTTCCATTTACTGTGCTTAAAGTGTTTTTAATTCAAAGACTTTTTTAAAATTAACTTCACTTATCATCAAAAAACAGCTGCTTTTTCGCTCGCTTTACCTCCCCCCCCTCCCAGCTTCATAGCAATGTAGGAGCCTTTTACAACTCACACATGCCGGAAAATCGGAAGTTTATTTATGGATGCTTTCATTTTATAGGGCCAATTTTCAGTTTTTTGTAAAATTAAAGTACACATAATTTTATTTGGTTTTTTTAAGTCAAGTGTTTGATGCTGAGAGAAAAATCGTAGAAGAAACTTCAAATTCTAGAGTTTTTAGAAAAATATAACTGTTCCGTGTCATTTTTTTGATTTTTTGAGCGAACATAAAAGCGTATTAAAGCGCGTGCCTGGTGAAAGTAAAAATATTATAAAAAAAGTTTTAATATTTTTTAAAAGACTTTAGGAGGAAGCTTAAAAAGTTGGAACTTCTCGTTTTTGCTTTCTTCGTTTTAATATTAGACGCGTTGATTATTTTTCTTTTTTGGGTTCGGTGAACCTTCCTTACAAATGGGGAGAGTCGTAACAGCTGAGACGTGTAAGAAACGAGTTGTGTAGGTGCGTGTCGCCTGTTTCCGGTGTTTAGTTTGCATGTGTCGTTGTACGATGGCGCAGCTTTTCGTGTAAGTTGCACGTGGCAGGCGGTTCTTAACTTCTTTTTGAAAGTGAATGGAGCCTCCATAAGTTTTATCCTTTTTACGGCGACGCTTCCCTCCCGTTATCATCTGGGTTTTAAACATAAAGCGCATTTGTTCTTCCTCCCTTGTTACGTGGTTAAGAAATTCATAAAACAAGAAGAGGGCGAAGCAGGCGATGGCGGAGTAACGGTGCCATTTGTATGGCACGTGTGTTTCCCAACCGCGTTTTCTAGCGACCGCCATCTCGCCTTTCAACCTCGTTTTGTGTTTGGGACTTGGTTAGCCTTTTCCCTAGCCCCCTTTCCTCTTTTCCTCTTTTATTTGTATGCACGTATATAAACGCAAAGCTTCTCTCTCTCTCTTTTTTTTTCTTTTGTATATGCATTTGTCTTGATTCCTTTCTCTTGTGTGCAGGTTTCTCTCTCATGTGCTGGGAATGCAACTCCTTTTGGGACCCGCGTTGTCTCGATCCCTACGTGGAGAGGTACCAGGACCTCACCAACTGCACTCAAAGGAACATCAACGCCTCCATGTACGTGTGTCGGAAGCTTGTGCAGAAAAGTAAGCAACGATTTCAACTTTACTTTCTTTCCTCTCCTTTTTTTTACTCCACGCTCAAGTCTCCTTTCCAATCCCTTCTCGTCCTCCTCCTTCTGGGTTTTGTTTCCCCCCAGTTTACCGAGATGGAATTGGGTTTCTGTCTGTTTCAATCGCGCAGCTTAAGCAATCACTGACGCGGAAACAGACGAAACGATTGAAAACAGCGATACAACAACAAGAAAAAAAGATACTAAGTTTCCTTCTCTGAAAAGAAAGTTAGGCAGGAGCTTTTATATATTATTTATGATGAAATATGTTAAAAATAAAGCCTACTTGATCCCTCCAATTGTCGAAGATAAATCATTACTCATATAAAAAACGACACTTTTTAGGACTGGTCCCCTACCCCCTCCTTATAATCTAGCTTATCAAATTTGCCCTTCTAGAAGAGTGCTAAAATAGGCTTTAAAATTCGATATCGTCATGGCATATGCTGAAATCTTACGTTTAGCATATTTTCAAATTTTAGTGATTCATAATACTAAGTGATTAATCAATAAGTAGACAAGTCATAACAAAAGAACCTTGTTGTAGTTAGATAAAAATGTTTCCGATGTACAAATTCTAAAAACTATAAGACCCTTCATATAATTAACCAGAATACGGTAATTCATCCACAGTCTCTATAAAGTTCGATCTCGTAGAGAATATTGAACCAGACTCCTGGAAGCATTTGAAGATTTCGACCCACAGGTCGTTTTCCAGGTTTCTGTTTCTGTGGATGACGACGGTGAAATTCCTGAGGCATCCGGCTTCACAATTCCGACTTTCTCTTGCTTTGTGTGTGCTTTCTCGTGGCCTCCGTTTCATCTGCATTCTTTTACCTGCACAACGCACAAAATTAATTCACTTCTTCAGCATTCCAACGTTCCTATCTAAAACAAAGGCTGTAGTTATTTATAACTATATTATACAGGGCAAATCAAAATGTTGGACCCGATTTCAGAAGTTTACTCTGTGAAATCGAATGAACATATGGTATTGTGAGACATGTGCTACGAAAGATTACTTCAAACACATCACATCACAGATATTCTATGTGAACGCCTTGCGTAACCGACACACATCAAGCCGATAGTCCCATCTCCTGCCAAATTTTCCGTAGCATGTCGCGGTCAATATCAGTAAACCTTAGCGGTAGAAAGTGAAAACACTGCGTGGAAACTAAACTGTGAAAGTTAACCTTTCGAAGCACATGTCTCGCATTACAATACGTTCATTAGACATCACAGAATTAATGTCTGAAATCGGGTCCATCATTTTGACTTGCCCTGTACTTATTCAGCTATAAGAATTCTACATCCTCCAACATTTCAATATTTCTATAATACCGGATTTTTGGAACACTCTGTATACAAATAGATCAAGAAGGTTTTGGATATGTCAGATATTAGGAGTTTTCGAATGAAACCCGTTCGAGTGGCTTTATTAAGACGAACCTAAAGGTACGTCATTAAGAGTTGCAAAATTAAACAAAGCAAGAACTCAAATGTGTAGGGGTCATTAGAAGAAGTCACCATACGCATTCAGAAACTCATACCGCTGGGGGGGTGACAGATAGCATCCGTGAAAGATAGAGTGGTTGTTCCTTTAGAATCTTTTTAAGAATACAACCACTCTATCGATGGATTTGAAAGTCAATGTTGACAAATCGAAGTTGTAAGCTGGGTGGCGCAGAACCTCCCGCTCTTTTTGATGCGAGATGTTAACGAATCCTGCACTATGTTAGCAAGATGTGATGAATGTTAATTGGTTGACGTCGCTTTTAGGAACTGATTCGCCGTTCTCTGATTCTCCTTGGACGGATTCGGAATCACACTAGCCATGCTGTTAACGATCTGCAGCACAAATCGCTTGTTCATTAGTCGGTGCTTAACATGCAAGCTTACAAATTTATGATACTTCCCATGCGTTTGCTCACAAGAAGCGGCACAAACGGGTTTCATTTGATCACGTTATGTGTATACACGAAGAACGATCGGAAAAAAAGGATCACACATTTGAGTATGAGAAAGGAAAACAGTTAACAACTGCGAAGCATTTCTGCAATGTGACACTAGATTTTTATTGTAAAGAATCAGACCTTTGTCGGATCGCACGACATCAGAATGATTCATGTCTTTTCTCATATAGCCACTTGTTTCAGCTATTTTCAAGTCATTATCTCATATAAAGTGAATAACGGTCAGATGCCATTTCAGGGCAGGAAAGTTATTAAAATCACTAACTGCTAAGTCTGGCTGTAGATCGGATGCTTCAACGCATTCCTGCTGGTCTGGAAACACCGACACTATTTTGTCACGTATTGTCTAGATACGCGTTGCACCATAAACTTCGACAAGCTGCCAATAAATTTTAGCTGCGGGGACATTCTTGATCCATAAAAATCTTATCACTGCTCTCACTTCGACTTGAGACCACGTTTCTAAATGAGCAACCAATTCAAAATGTCATAGTTCTCACAGCTGCTTGGATCACTCCCGCCATCCATGGAACGTACGCACGTGTTAATTATGCCACTCGTACGAGATCGCACATTTACTTTCTTGCATTTCTAATTTATTTTTTTCCTAATCGCCCTTCGTAGACCAGTTGTTACTCAAATACCCTAAATATTTTAAACAATCATAAAAAACAGATATAAAATGGGAATGCTTGCAAAAAATGTATTCATAACTTTAGTATTGGCCTGTATTCAATTATTCGCAGAACAAATCAATGGTTAAAACTCTGCGACATGCATCTACCATTCATAAATCTCTTTAAATGTTAGGAGTGAATAACTCAGCTAGAGAGTTCTTTTAAAATGTGCATAAAATAATTAATGTATGCATAGAAGGAACTATCGCCATAATTCCAAAATCTTATTGTAGAAAAGTTAAAATTGCGACCTAGGATAATGACTACATTTAGCTCGACTACGCCTTTAAACTATCAGAAGCTCTAGAAACCCTCACAGAAGACATTCCATGTGTTTCATGTTGTTTTTCTTTGGTGCATTCACCATTTTCAATAAAAAACATGAAAGTCACATCGATCTCTTTTTAAAGAAATCTGAAGAATGGTCGATCCGAGTTTATCCTAAACCAAACTCAGATGTTTAAATTATGGATGAAAAATAGGAAAGAAATTTCCACAGCCTGGATTCGAACCTCTTCGTCCTGAACGCGCTAACCAATTGCGCCACCGTGGACAGGGAAGCATTATGCTATCTACATGTCCTTAGGTCAAGTTAGAGCAGTTACCTAGTTTGCAGGTTGGGACTATTTTTCCTAATGACGTAATATTCATTAAAGAATATCTCAAGAATATTCCATGTCCAAGATGGCGCAATTGGTTAGCGCGTGGAATCGGTAATGCTTCCATGTCCAGTGGTTAGCGCGTTCAGCACGAAGAGCTGAAGATTCCTAGTTCGAATCCAGGGTGTAGAATTTTCTTTCCTATTTTCCCATCACTAATCTCTTTTTGTTGATAATTTCATTATTTATGCGCATTGCCCTACTGGTGCTAAGCGAAGACCGGCGTAATCGATAGTTAACAAGGGATTGTGTGATGTTGCTCGACTCGAATGCCCTGTTCTTAGTCGAAAGTTCCGCATAAATTTCTGAGCCCACCTGGTTTTTTGGTGCTCGACCACTCCTCTCATTGCTTCATTCCTTCCATTTTGCTGTCGATACTTTTCCGGCTGAATTCCGTATTGATAAGACCTTTAATAATCTTTTAACTTTTGTTTCCTAAAGAAACTGTCGTGCTTGCCTCCACAATCATAACTCTTTTGGGGTTGGTATAGCAACTCTTTACTAAAAGCTTATATACACTTTAGGGGGTACACCCGTTTTCCTCCCCCCTCCCCCATCTGGATGTTACAATAGGACATGATATGAATATCTAACTTGTAAGTAATGAGCACGCTAAATGTCAACTTCCCACTTATATGGAAAATGGGAGAATTAGTGATGAGTCAGCGATTGTCCCCGGGGGTTTAACCTAATTAATGTCAGAGTTAAAGCAAAGCAAGCAACAACGTCACAATTTGCTTAATGCTGGCAAAAATTCCATTCAGCTTCAAGTACATTGAATTTTAAAAATAAAATGCAATGGAAAAGAAGAAAGTAAAATAAAAAACCTTTTCTTAGCGACCAGCTAGAAGCCAAGAGAAACATACGTGCCAAATTTCCAGCTTGTAGACTTCTTAATTCTGGAGATTTCGTGATGAATGAGTAAGTGTACGTTTTTCGCTATATATATTATATATATTTAAAGATGTAATCTATATATCGTAATCTTAATCTCATGATAGGTACGCTGACTCTATTTCTCCTACTTGCAAGCGCGACTGTCCTCTGAAGACGTTCAGTGGGTTCTTTAATGGAATTATAGAAGGTGGGCTCTAATAATAAGTCTTAATACCGGCAGTAAAACTAACCGTAAGCCTCTTGGACAAATTAGATATTTTCGAATCTCTCTTGGGCCCAGCGTATGCTAAGACTGGCCTGGTTGGCACCTTAAGAAAAGTGAAATTCCATAGTTTGGTTTTGAAGAATAACAAATAAGGATAAAAAATTCAATAGCCCTATTGAACAACGCAAGAATAAACTTTGAAGCCTGCCTTGCCTTTCTCGCCAGTAAGACTGAAGACTATCAAATTATCTGGTCTTTCAGAAGAGCAGTCCTGGATTTACTCGGAATATCGAAATTAATTTATAAATTATAATTTTTTTTTATTCAACGACTCGGATATCATCATACAAAAGCTATTCCCCAATAAGTGGTTAAATAAAAGAAAAAAGAAAAGGGAGCACTCAGATTAAATGAAAATAAGGGCTTAGTCCATAAAAATGACAGAACGCGTAAAATTAAAGAAAGTTTCACAAAAGAACTGAAATAATTGAAAAAAAACGGAGTAATTTTTATTAAAATCATTATCTTTCTCGAACTCGGAAATGACTCTATATAAAAAAAATTCATTTTCGATATTAAAGTAGTTGAAGTATGAAGTCTTAGGATTACTAGTAAAAAGGGGCTTTCAGTGTAATTATTAAAAAATCAATATAAAGATATAATTTCTGTCTTCTATAAAAAAAATGAAATAATGAAAACCTCGAAATAAATTTCCTCCGTCAAATAAATTTATTTTAATGTCTTCTGTAAATAAAATAATTAATTTTCTAGGCGTATCCAGAAAGCAAGTTTCTTTGCAAAGATTACCGCTGCAGCGCTGCTATCACGATTGTGCACATGCGTACTGAATTACTTTATTTCTTGGCTAACCACAGATGCCATTATGAGGACAATAAGATCATGTTGACTATCGTTCTGTGAGATTAACATGCTGAACGCCGAATCGAGCGGCCAACCGCTGTGAAATGCAAGAAATGAGAAACGGCAAACTTTCATCGTCAACTTTGTGAGGTGTATGGAGAAGATGACAATGCCTGACCTTACTCTGCCGTATAATGAAAACAAATAGTCAACATATCAAGACACGACTTGTATGACTTGCCTATGGCACTGCAGCTGCATAGATTTTTTTA
The DNA here is from genome assembly GCA_023313115.1 of Rhysida immarginata. NCBI lineage: Eukaryota > Metazoa > Arthropoda > Chilopoda > Scolopendromorpha > Scolopendridae > Rhysida > Rhysida immarginata. The sequence continues at coordinate 5,413,283 of JAHWFO010060970.1, forward strand.
TTTTAGTAGCGTAAAGGATTCGTGTTCAGACACACATTATATCGATGCATGTAAATAAGTATCATCGAGAAAAAAATATGGAACAACGGGCTTGCATTAAACTGTCTCTAAAGTTGGGTAAATCGGCTACGGAAACGGCTACGGGAACAATGCCCTATCCCGAACGAGTACATTCGAGTGGTTTGGCGCTTTCGTGATGGTCGTGAAGACCTTTAGATGGCCCGCGCCCTGGAAGAGCAGTTTCCGCCCGAATGTCAGAAACCACCGAGAAAGTCAGGAAACTCGTCACTACTGGCCACCAAATCACAGTTCGTATGCTTGCTGATGCTGCAACAAGGAGACAATTCGTCAGATTCTTAGAGTATTTGGAGAAAAGAAAAATTTGTTCAAATTTGGCCAAACACAGCGTCACAGAGCTCAACCACCCGCCCTATTCTCCGGATTTTACGCCTCCAGACTTTTTCCTGTTTCCACAGATAAAAAATACTATAAAAGGTACCCGATTTCAAGACATTTCCGAAATTGAGAAAAACGTGACGTCGGAAATCAAGAGTATTCTGTCCGAGGACTTTAAAAGCTGTTTTACAAACTTGTAGAAATGCGCTCAAAAGTGTATTGTGTCCGATGGAGATTACTTTGAATCATATTAAACAGAATTTTCATTTGGACTTCCCGTTTGTGAGTATTTGTGTTAATCTAGATACGAGGGTTATTCGTAAAGTATGGTCCGTTTTGCAATAAAATTAAAAGTGCTATATATATGTCACGGCATTTACCGAAGAAGAATCGAGTACGTTCAGTCGTTACGACGACAACGCCGGCAACGTCGTCTTTTTTTTACGGAAATTCCCGAAGAGGAACCGAGCCGGGTATTTTTATTCGTCGTCATCATTTACAGCGTCATCATCGCGTTCAGATGAAAAGACCAATGAGGTAAGAGAAGAGAGGATGACGAAACACGGAAAGTCAGGTGACAGATTTGAAATTGTGAGGGAAAACGTTGAAAATTTTCACGACGAGCAGATCGAAAAAGAGAGCTCAGTTTCAACGTATGGAGATATGAGTATTTTAAACACACCGGGATTAACGTTTCAAGAAGATATTTTCACTGGATGTGAGTACGTGATAAAAGCTTGGATAAGTAGCATTATCAGCGGCAGGGCACACGAAGAAATATCGGCGAAGCGAATTCCTCGTCCCGTGTGCGCGGTCAGTTGTGCGACACAAATAACGGCGAATCTTCATCGGTGTCGGAGAATCTACAATGTTTTCCAGAATTGACAGAACTTAGCCCTGCTACAAAGGTATGGGGAGTTTTTCCGTTTGGTCTATACGCTTATCTAATTAATGATGTGAATGGTTTTTCCCCGTCTTGTAAGATAAGGATTTTGATCTATGCTCAGAGACACCATATTGCATTTTAAGGGTGCGGAAGCCTCCACGCACTTTATATCTTGATGAACTTCATGATTTTTTACGTTGGGCCCAGTGTCTACATTTAGTCGTCTGGAGAGTAATATGCGTTCTGGAGTAACTGTTTTTATAGTATCGGGGAGCACATTCTGTTACATCTGCTGGTTAAGAAAAGACTGTTAACTTTTCAAGATGGAGTGTAATAAGTTTAATTCAATACATCCATCGGCAGTATGTTGTTTTGATTATGCCGGTTCTTAAGACAAGAGAGGCAGTAATTTAGTCAATTGTTGGAACATAATTGTGTTTTTTTTATTTACTTTGCAATTAGTGCTTTAAGCGTTTGCTTAGTGACCTGCGAGAGGTGGTTCTATTAACTTGCTATTATTAGCTTTTAATTTTACATTATTGGAATTGATGTACTCTTATATTTAACTGGTGTTTTAATAAATCATTTTCCCCCTCATTTTCTGTTTATTCATGAGGAATACATTCCATTGCATAGGAACGATACAATATATTTTCAAAATTTTTTCTTTACCAGATTCTATGTGCCTTTTACTATTTTTCCACATAGTTTCCAAGTTTATTTAAGCACTTGTCATAGCGCTCAATGTACTTCCGCATGATCACTTCATAGAAGTTGCCGCCAGTGAAGAAAGTCACACAGTTTTCACTTGTTCATCGTCGCTGAAATGCAAACTGCCGATGATCTCCTTTAGCTCCCGGAACAGGTGGTAGCCACTGGACGCGAAGTCCGAACTATAAAGCGGGTGGTCAAATTATTTCCAACTAATCAGATCTTTTGATTGGGAACAACTTGACCACCCACCTTACAATCCGGACCTCGCGTCCAGTGGCTACCACCTGTTCCAGGATCTAAAGGAAATCATCGGCAATCTGCGTTTCAGCGACGATGGACAAGTGAAAACTGCATGACTTTCTTCACCGGCGGCCGCTTCTCTGAAGTGATCCTGGGGAAGTACATTGAGCGCAATGACAAGTGGTTAAATAAACTTGGAAACTATGTGGAAAATAGTTAAAGATACATAGAATCTGGTAAAGAAAAAATTTTGAAAATGCATATAGTAGTTTTGTTTTTATTGCAAAACGGACATTACTTAACGAATAACCCTCGTATTTAATTGCTACACCTTGTAGTTTAAGGTATACAGAAGCAATAGAAATAAAATATTAAAAAAATTTTTTTTTGGTCTATTTTTATAGCCAATCGGAACTTAATTTCTTGAAAAAATTTTAGATATAGATCTATGTCATTCAGCGATATTCCAGAGCAAGTAATTACGGCTGATTGCAGATACACCTTTTTATTTTGCGCTGAAGAACATGTTCTCCGTATGAGTCGGCTGCTATAATTGTCCTTTCCCAGCTAACTCCTCCCACCAGCATTAGGCGCCATCTGTTATCAGATTTCCTCTGAAAATGGCGGACGTAGATAGGATCATGCTATGTGCTACAACCATGTGTTCTACAAATTCTTTAGAAAAGTTACAAAATTTCAAATTAGAAAATGTTTTTGAGTTTTTAGAAAGTAATAACATACATAGTAGAAGGTGTAAAGAATAGGCTTCAGATTCTTTTGTGGCAGTTTTATTCCCAACATTTTATTAACAGCTCAAACTATTAGTTAGGCTAGTAATTTACTCAGCTCAAATAGTTAGTAATTTAACAGCAACTCTAAATGTTACATCTGAACATTATAATCACATTTATCTAGATTATTTAATTAATTCCATGCATATTACCAAGACCTCATAACGGTAATACAACCAATCACATCCCTTATGAGCTCTTGATATTACTTTATCAAAAATTCAATAAAATTTTATTTCTGTTATGATCGTTTCAATTTTACAAGACTTATTGAAATAAACGTATTGAAGACCTTACTGAAATAAAATTGAAAATGCCTTCAAGAAGTAGAAAATCTTTGGAAATAAAAATGCTTTGAGCAGACTCTCATGTTGCTTGTTAATTTCTTCCCAATTCTCAACTTGTGTCGCCAGGCTTCTCTAAGTGATTTGTTTGCTGGTAAATAATGAAAGCTGACATATTCTCGACCATGCAAACTATTGCATTGTGGTACACAACAATTAACAACCATTATTTATTTCACAATAATAAATGTTATGTGATGCACAAACGTAGTTGAAGGGACACGTCTTTCTTCTTCTTAAAGCCTTTTCTCCCTTTAATTGAAGTCAGAGGTAGCTTATTTTTTTGCATGTTAAAATTGGTTTGTTTTTATAAGGAAATGATATATAAATTGCATGTTTTTTATTTATTATTTGGGTATGTACATGAGATACAGAATGGTATGATTTATACAGAATATTATCATTGAAAGAGGACAAACACAAAGAACCATGCCCGCGATGGGACTCGAACCCACGACCCAGAAATCAGCGTGTTAGCCACTTCGCCACCTGGGCGGCTTGAAGAGATACGTGAATATTCTATCTGATCCTACCTCGCGCCTCCATTTGTAAAACGTGACGCTTTTTTGACGTCATCATGCAACCAATCACATTGCGCTGGGAAAGAACAATTGATAATGGTATTGTCTTGTAAAAAGTGCGTTCCAAAATTATCCTCTTTTACCCGATGTTGTATTTATCGTTAAGTCACGAAATATTGCCGTCTGTTGGCGTTTACAGAAATCGCACATTCTTCAAGCGGCGTTGATCTCTGACGTTAATATGGTGTTGTCAGTTACAGGAATGCTTTTGGCCCGATGTGTTTTGGACACTGCACCATTCGCGGTAAGCACAGGAACCCGGTCAACCTACGGTAGAATAATAAATAAAAAAAAACTTGTGATCCTAAAGAAGCTACAGGGTGCGGCAAGTATTTGAGAACACGTGAGTATGCCGTAATAGTCAATACGTGATACTATGTAACAATTCCGAAACGAGGCAGATAAACATGGCGGATATAAAGATAACTCAGCAAATGAAGCGACATGCTGTCATCGTCTCCTTGGTTGCAGTACACTCCGACTTCGAGATTGCTGCATTCCTGAAAGTCGCCCGCTCAAAGTTCGGGGAGAACTTGACGCTCCCATTGGTGATGTGCCAACCGTTTCACAGAGGAAACGACATTGTCGGCGCTCGGACCGTATCAGGACGCCGGAATTCATCCGTTCTGTCCAAGCTTCAATCGATGAGGACCCTGGGATGTTCATAAGGGCCCTCGGGAGGGAGCTGCAGGTTAATGAGGCGAACATTCGGCGTGTGGTGCATGAAGACATCTCTAGATTACTGCTGTAGCACGTGGTAGGCCGTTTGTTTTTCAACAGGACTCTGCCCCAAGTCATAAGGCCGACAGCACCCAAGCATGGATGACCACGAATGTTCACGACCACATCCCTCCCAATATGAGGCCCCCGAGCTTCCCTGATCTCAATCCTTTGGACTATTACGTCTGGAGCGTCGTTGAGAGGGAGTCCAACAAGCATCCACACAACACCGTTGAAGCTCTCAGGCCAACTATCGTGGAGACAATGGCAAAAATCCAGAAGACCCACCTCATTGCTGCCTGCAGATTAAAGCGTGTGGAATTTATTTTTTTCTTCTTTAAATCATTTCCAGAAGATTCTTCCAGAGTTGGAAATGATTTTTAATATGCTTAGACATGTTTGCAATTTTATTTTATTGCAAAAATAATAACCAGTTTTTCAAAAAGTGATGTTTGCATACTGTGTTTATAATTATGAGACACACCTCACATTCGCCTTTTCTTGAAATCGTCTGTTTAAAGGCTTCTGCCGTCTATAAGCAACGATGTCATTCATACAGTCAAACTTCGCTTTAATCTGAAAACATTGCAAGCCATCGTATAAGCATGACGGGAAATAGGATTTTTTGCAATTGGCGAAACAGTGTTATGTAAAGAGATCCTGATTGAAAAAATGCTGCTGATACAGTGGAATTGACGAGACAAATATATGAAGATGATTCTTTATTCGAGCACAGGTATTCAGGTAATATATGCGATTCAAATGTGGTGTGGAAACTATCGAAGGTGGACGTCCATTTTCTGTTCGTCATGAGGAACTCATTGCGAAAGTCAAGAATGGATATAATAAAATAGTCGCTTGACTGTCAGGTAGACGGCAGATGAGTTTGGTGTTAACCAGGAAACGACTCGTCAAATTTTAGTGGAAGATTTAGTTAAGGAAAAAAGTCGTTTGTCGATTTGTACAACATAATTCATCCTGCGAGCTGAGAAATAAGCATGTGTGCTCAATCATCCACCCAACTCCCCAGAATTGTCTCCTGCGATTAATTTGTGTTCCCAAAACTAAAGTTATTACTGAAAGAGTGATGTTGAAAACATCCAAAGGGCTTTAAATTCCAATCTTCAGGCTATATTACAAGAAGACTTGCAGAAGTCGATCAAGTTGTTAGATCGTTCCATTCATTGTATCAATGTTACTCTAAATAAAAAGAAATATAATATCTTAGCGGTTTGTTCAATTTTTGTTTTATAACCTCAGTCTCATTATTTAATTCTCGGGGTGTGTACTTTAGGATTTAAAAATTATTTTTTCATATAAATAGTTTTCTTAACTTATTATCGAGATACTTAAATATTTATAGCTTGTACTATTTTAACTTTTTTAAAAATTATTTAACGTACGTGGGCTTAAAAATAATGAAAATTTTTATTTGCTGTCCTTTTCCTTTTTTTTTTTCGTTTGAACTCATAAATACATAAAGATTGTTAGATTTCAGAAAATGAAATTAAAAAATAAAACGAAGATGAAAAGAAAAGTAAGCAAAACACACATAGAAAAAAGCTAGTAACTTTTTTTTCCTCGTCCATTTTTATCCGTCATTCAAACTTTAATGGCGACCTGAGGTGATCTTGAAAAATCCCGTTCGGCGTACACGAAGGGAAGAAGGCGAACGTGGGCGGCCATTTCAAACGGAATGTTTCAAACCGTCTTGAATATCAAACAGCATTGAAATTTTTACGTTTTATCTCATTCTGAGCTCAGGAGGAGATCGAGGGCAGAATAATTTCACAAATTGAAAATTTAAAAAAAAAAAAAAAAAAAAAAAAATAGAGACGTGTTCTTGTTTTTACAACATGTAACGAAAAATATTTCTTTGATCATGAGAATGAAACCTCTTTAATGAATATTAAATTAGAAATTAAGCATGAATGGAGACACGAAGAATGATGAATTCTCGCTTACTGGCAATTGAATAATCGTCTTGAAAGAAAACTTCAAACGCATCCGATAATTCCGTTTCCTAAGCCCTCGAAGAAATTCTGTCTAGTACAGTAGTGGCTCATGACGAAAGCGCTTTCGTCCAATAATAACAAAAGTAATTCCATATTAAATTCAAGTACATTCCTATGTGGTCGCTAAAAGATTAATTTAATTTTCATCAAAAGTCTTTTAAAGATGAGAAATACATGTAACTAAATTATTTCGCTTTCCCGAATGACTTTTTTTCATTAGGCGAATATAATTTCTAAAATCTTATTCAATATAAGTAAGCATTTTGTTAAACAAGACAATTTATAAATTAAGGCAATAAGGCAATTGAGTGAGTGCAAGTCTCAATCACAAACATAGGACGCAAACATTTTTATTTCTCTATAAGATCTGAAGTCATTTCTATTTGCGATTAATATTTGCAATATAGACGAATATTGCGATTAATATTAAAACTAAAATAAAAAAAGAAAATCTTTCAATTCATGAATTGCAGCTATCTTACTATTATTAGTCTTCGTGATATCTAAAGTAAGAAAATTACTTTATTCATCAAGTGTGATTGCAAAACATTGCATCCGGAGGAATGTTGTAATCACCCATGCCAAGCGCCGGATTTTCAACACCTTTTACCGGCTTAGGGAAGAGACAGAATTCGCTAAGTACATGCTGTGAGAATGCCTAGAATCTCAGAACATTATAAAAGAAAGAGTCTGAGGCTTCGCACCTTCTTTATGGAGAAACCGTTTTTCTTCTTGGAATCCTTATTACGATTTAAAACGTGAAATTCTAAGCTAACACAAAGTTGCAACAAGGAAGCGCTTCCTGCCCGGTTCTTGAATCCTCAACACATTATCTTTAATACACAGCAGTTCATCTCAGGCGCTATTTTTTCATACATTTTTATATCTTTTGCGACTTTCTATGAATCTTTTCTATTTATAAAAATAATGTATTCATTATTGCTATCGGGGGCACAAAGCAAAAGCAATCTGTTTTACTGTAAATATTCAGAAAAATGTCACTATATGGCATATAACATGATAAAAAAGCGTCTTCTTAATCTGATAATCTGCCATTTAAATGGGGCCGTTCTCGCTAAGTAGCTTTAATTTACATAGAGCGAACTATTCTGAGAAGTAAACAAGAAATTAAGCCTCCTGAAGAAGGTATAGGAAAGTAGCGGAAGCCCTGAGATCATCTATTTTTACCCTTTTATCTCACTTTTTAACCCCTCCTCCCCATTTTTTTTTTGAAAAATTGATTTTCTCGAACGTAGTATATAAAAAGTGAAAAAGAGCTCTGTCTTCTTTCGTTTCTCATCATTTCCAATCGAATGATATGACATGCCATATGTTGTCATAGTTCTAAGACCAAGTAACTGCCACCCCCACAACTCTGACCCCATTGGGACAATTTGGCCCAAACTTCATAGTAATGTAGATCTTGATTAGAGGAATCTACTTACCGAATTTCACTCCTTTATATGCATAAATACGCGTAGACCTTTTGGTCCCCTCTAATTTGTGCCCCCGAAACTCCGATCCCAGTGGGCCAATCAAAACCAAAATAAATAGTGAAGGTGGACATGCTCACAGTAAGCTACATTCCGAATTTCAACCTTCTACCTCAAAAAATGCGGAAATTATGAAGGGGACGGACGGACAGCCAGACGGACATTGTGAAAACAATAAGTAGCTCCATTCTTCCGCTACTTAATAATGAATGGCATTGTTGGAGAAGAAGATTGATATTTATAGCCTGGCCGTGCTAAACACTGTCAGGATGTACAGATTATTGTTTTATTGCTTTAATTTATATCCCACCATTTTTAAGTACCATATAGCACAATGACGTAAACATAAAATTTTTGTATACACGCGATAAATAAATCTCATTGATCTTAGTGAATGTAACCTGTAAAAATTATAATGACTGTTGATTTCACATATTTTTATTAGATTACTTCGTGGTGGGCTTCAAGGAAGGTAGAGTTTAGAAATAACTTTCAACTTCTATTGCAAGCTATAGTTCTCTAGGAAAAAATGCCGTAAATCGGCTTCTTGACTTGAGGCCAAGTATAGAATAAAGCAATCATAGAAATCGAGACTACAACGGAATTTTACAACTGTTTAACACATATCTTTCTCTGCAATTAATATCCCGATATCTTTCAGTCAGTAACATTTTATGTCATTAGATAAAACGAATATAAAATTGTGAGTGCTAGATGCCGCAGTTGACATAATGAAATCGGATTTCGGAGAGGATTGATAAAAATCGCCACTAAAAGTAGTCGATTTTACTGCGTAATATTTCAACAACATTGCAGACATTTCCTTCGACGGTTGGTGATGTGATTTGGAAATGGGCGTCACAAAACGGTTCGGAAACCTCCGAACTGACTGATTGTCGGTTCGAAACGTTAGTCGACGTTATTGTGTGTTAAACAAGCCCTCAGGGAGATGCAGGAACAGAAGCCAATAATTTAGTACAGTACATGATGGGTTTGCTGCCTATTACTGGTTACCATTGTCGGCAACATCTATAGACTATAAAACATCCCCTTCAATGAAAGCTTGATATAGAAGTGTCTTTCTTGGAAAGTAAATGAACAAAATGCCGTACTTTCAGAGCAAAAAGACATCAGGTAACTACCAGTCGAGCGGGAAAAGAATGATGCCGTGAGAAGCTGATAGATTTCGTTACTGTGACTTTAGAGTAACAATTGAAACATATAAGATTTTTTAATAATAAATAATTTAGTGTTGGTATTGGATTATTTTGGGCAGAATAAACAAATATAAACCTTAAATGAGGTTCACTATTTTATAAACTCTTAGGCAAGATAACATTTCATTTTCTAGCAACTACAAATATGGAATATAGTCGCAAGCCTTCTATTGCTGACAGGGACCGTCAAAAAATCACAAATACTGCTCTCAAGATACTCTGAAGAAGGCGGCCGAGATGGACACCAAAAGCCTAGTTATACAAGTAAGATCCATCATTTCAGGAGTAAGATCTTTGTGTGCTCTTGATCATGTGCATTATGAGATCTTTATTTTTTTTTGTAACTATGATGACAATTTTACAAGATAATTCAAGCCTGAACCTTACACATACAGGCTTCACCGTACGCCTCGGATATTAGTCGATGGCTTCACCTTTAGCGTGGAAGAAACGGATGAGTGACCGCACTTCTTCCTTAGAGGTAGTTTCCAGTCGACCCGCCATTTTCGAAGCTGGCGGGCTCTCATTATAATGTCAGCAAAAGCGTAGGTCAGGGTCAAAAGTGCTCACCAGAGAGCTCTACACACTGATGGTGTAGTCATTAGACTCCTTATTACTGGTCTCATTTTCTATTTTTAGCTCCCCCCTCGTATTAAATTATGGCTTTTATATTGGAATAAAATTTTATCATTAAATGGTTTTTAAGGAATATTTGGAAAATTTAAGCATGCTAAATTTCACTGTGGATTATTTCCCTGGATTAATATTATAATTTCGTTAAGTAAGAAAAGTTAAAATAAAAAAATATTTTATAATGGTTCATTCAGGGTAATATTCTAGGTTGACCCCCTACAGGCAACAAGTTTTTAGTTAATGAAAAGAAAAGAATACTAAAATATTTATTAAATATTTTAGATAAAAGTTTGCTATGTATTTTAGAGAGAAAGAAATAAGACTACTGAAAAGAAAAGAGCGAATTAAAGAGATTTAACAAAAGATGAAATTTTTCTTTCAAAGTTTATAAGAAATCTAGTTATATCCCGATCTCAAGTTCTTAAATTAATTCATTTAAAATAACAGAATTAAAGCTAGTTTTTAGAAGTCGAAAAAAGGCTGAACCGTTTAAGTATGCTTTACGTATGAAAGATTAGGGGAATGCTTTTCCCTTGTAAATAGAAACTGGAATTTGCTGAATAAACTAAGATTCTAAAGTGAGTTCCAAAAAGAACCTTGTCTATTCAAGTGAAGAGATATATAAAAATGAACCATAGAAGCAAAAAATGGTTATATATTTTTCAAGCGACATAATTTTAAAATGAGTTGAATAATTTATTTTCATTTACAGATCCTGTATGCAGATTCTAATATGTAAATTCATTTCATTCAAGTGAAGGGAGACTATCTCCTTAAGCTTTTCATCCACACACACTCGGGAAGAGCACTGAGAACTTCCGTGCATAATCAAATTCGTGATACCCATATTAGGGTTCTTTAAAAGAAAAAAAAAGTTCATCTTTATGTGCACAGTGAACCTACTTAGAGTTTTCTCCAATCCTAGAGAGTCACGATTCGCTGTTAGCAAAAGTTGGTTTTAAAGTAAATCTCATTAGCAATTCCGGAGAAAACGTTTGCGCTACCAACTTACGAGCCCGAAAATTTTGTTAAAAGGGGAAAACTGTACGGGAAAAAAGTTTGAGAAGATTTGGGAAAAAGTTTGGGAAGTAAACATTGTATTTTTACTCTTCTAAGAAATTGATCGAAAGAATTCGTTAATACTTCAGAGATTACCTGAATACGTTGCTAGCATGCGCTTCTACAGCATGCATTAAACAAAGCTTGGCTTGAACTATGGAAATCTGAAAACCTTTTGAAATCTGAAACTAGAATTTATTCCTGTTCATTAAATAAGATAAAATATTTAGAGCAATTAAATATTTATGCATTACCCTCATGTTTTCCGAGTCTCAAAAAGCATAATTTTTACCGTTATGAATTTTTAAAGCCGCTAAATCTAAACTTACTTAGAAGACTATCCGAAATTAATCTTTTATGTATTCTCAGATTAGTATTGATTATTTAAAGAAATATAACATTAATAATAATACTAACCACATACAAATTTTAAACAAAGTATACGAGGAGCGATTGATAAATAAGGCCTCCATGGCTGTAACTTTTTTATTTGTTAACCGATTTTCAAAATTCTTTTTGTATCTTATACTCACATTTGTCCTCTATTTAATGCACTATTCACTTTTCGACATAGTCCCCATTCCTTTCCAAGCATTGCGCCAACGCGTGACTAGTTGGGTGAACCCGTCGGAGAGGAATTCCGGAGTTGTTGTCGACACCAGGATTGAATAGCAGCGTTTATCTCGCCGTCAGAACCAACTCATGTCCCTTAAGGGGCTCTTTCTTCTTTGGGAAGTGGTAAAAGTCGCAATGTGCAAAGTCTTTCATTTTTGAACTGCAATTTTTCATCTTTGAACTGTAGGCGCTGCAACGCCTCTGGTGTGTGGTGACTCGTGTGCGGGCGGACGTTATCGTACTCCAGAAGAGGATCCAAAGCTGCCATTCAATCCTGGTGTCGACAACAGCCCCGAAATTCCTCTTCAACGGGTTCACCCGAGTGGTCACGCGTTGGCGCAATGCGTGGAAAGGGATGGGGACTATGTCGAAAAGTGAATAGTGCATTACATAGAGGACAAATGTGAGTATAAGATACAAAAAGAATTTTGAAAATCGGTTAACAAATAAAAAAGTTACAGCCATGGAGACCTTATTTATCAATCGCCCCTCGTATTAAATTGTGACTTATAATAGAAAACCTATTGGACTCTTCATCTAAATTGTTCTCTACTTCTCATGTAAATTAAATCAACATAAGATATATTCGGTAAAAATATTTAAACAGCCCTTATTTAACTGCTTAAGATTAGATTACATGATCATGTACAACTTTATTTAAAAACCGCCTCTGTCTCCGCTTGTGGAATTTAATTTTGAGATGTAACACAGTTTTGCGCCACTCTCCTTTTGCAGCAAGGAAGAACAGCGTGATCTGTTTTTGTTGTCTGAAGGTGTACCAGAAGTGGAAATCCATCGAAGCCTTTCAGCTCTATATGGGAGCAATGCTTTACCACGTGAAATGTATAAGAATGGATCAAGAAGTTCAACATGGTGGGAAAAGAATGAAAGATGAGGAAAGAGCAGGACGCCCATCCAATCCATTACTGGCAGCAATGTGGACGACGCCCGCGTCATGATTCAAGAAAACCGACGCGTGACTATTAATGATGTGGCAAACGATGTCTTAAGGGGACGTCGATTCACCTCAGATGAATAAGCGAAGGAAGCGGTGCATGAGTGGCTTGCTACTTAGCCAAAGACATTTTTTTTCTGCGGGCATCCAAAAGTCTATGGAACGTTGCAACAAGTGTATTGAAAAGCACAGGAAATATGTTGGAAAATGATAACTGTAAGGACTATATGTTGAAGTAAATTGTAAAAATTGATTTTCCCTCGTAAATTAATGAAAAATTCCAACGCCATCTAAACGCATTGGGCGCCATTATTTTACCCCGAGGTGATATCATTGAGGGTACGGGGTGCGAAGGAGCTTCGAGATCATGAATTAGTGAACCACATCAAGTGCTTTCGTGAATTGCAGGGCAGCATCTGTTCGAGACGAGTTCGCGGCAGATTCTCAAACATTTTCACCCGGAACCTTTTTCAAAGCAAGTGAAGCGCAGAGGAATCGAAGAACAGTCCTAATGTCAATTTTCCGAGGCACATTTGTTAATAAAATATTAGATTAAATGTAAAATTTAAAATTTGATTAAAATGTTTGTGCAAAGGAAAATATTAAAGTCGAATTCTTCGAATTTCACAATAAAAGCTATACAGGGACTGGACAAAATAATTTGAACAACTTTGATTTTAGACGTTTTGCCGAATATCTAGAAAAATGCTTGACGAATTATCCCGAAACCTCAGGGGTGGAAAGAGCATCCTCATGTATTTCAGCTAAGGTTTTGTCCTGAAGACAAATAGGAGACCAGTAACAAATTGAACAAAAAAAAATAATGTTTGGGATCACCCTATAAAAGATAATGCTTGAAATGCGTTGTAGTTGTAGCATATATTTATGAGGGTTCTTTTACTTGTGTACATTTGTATAAAAATAGCACGTATATTCATGGAGATACAAAGGTTTCTTTACAATATTTGCTTGGGCTTTTTATAGGAGTAACTCTGTACATTTGACTAATAAATTATGCAAAAGACATTTTGGTAACGCTTGAGCATGCGCAGTTAAACATTATTTAGTAAAATGCTCATATTTCACCCAATATTTAATATTTTGAAATATCTCCATATTTCACCCAAACCTTATATCTCCATGAACATAATGCTTTTCTCATACAAATGAACACAGGTAAGTAAAAGATTCCTCTTAATCATATGCTACAGCTACAATGCATTTCAAACATTATTTTTACAGGGCGATCCTAAACATTATTATTTCTTTTTGGTCAATTTGTTACTGGTCCTCTATTTGCCTTCGGAACAAAACCGTCGCTGAAATATATGAGGTGTAAGATGCTCTTTATACCGTTGACGTTTCAGGATAATTCGTCTTGTATTTTTCTAGATATTCGACAAAACGTCTAAAATCAAAGGTATTCATATTATTTTGTCCAACCCCTGTACACTACTTAATGTACTAGCTTCGGCTCTGTAGAATAGGATGCTAAGCGATTTGGACCTGTGCGATCATTGCATAGAAATAACGATACCATCATATCGGATTTTGGAAATATTTTTTGTTTTGTCCGGAATTCCATGTTGAACAAATCTTCAATTGGAATTTTTCGTGTATCTGTTACGGTTTTTAAGATAGGATTTGAATGTGTCCTAATTTGCATATTTGGGATGATGAAAAGTGCACCATGAAATAGGCACCCACAACTTCCTATTCATTGAATTCATCAAAATTGAAATATCTGACGAAAACAAAAAGAGGGAGGGGGGGGGGACAGGGGGCTTATTTTTGTATCCATCCTGTATAAAAAAAAAATTAATATGCGATTAATGGGCTCATTTCCCATTTAAGCCTTTATTTTTACTGAGCTAAAGCGAGAAAGTAAAATTATAATGAGTGCAGAATTATATCGAGTCATTTTTTGTCCGCCAGTATACACAGGATATTCAGGAAGTACACTATCATTCACTTTCTTCAAAGGGTCACTTACAAAGTCATGGCAACTATTTTTTCGCAAGCAAATATGTTTTATACAAAGATTTCATAATAAACCGTACATATGAAAATACACAATGTACTTTACCAATATTGTCTTCTACATGGGTTACTCAGGAAGTATTATAGTCAAAGGAGAGGAGTAAAAATTAAAAAAAGAAATATCTATTATAATAATGTTGAGCACAATAGAGTGCGCGTACATTAATCATTAAGAACCTTCGAAGTAATCTACAAGGCAATCAACCGATCGCCTACCAGCGATGAGGAAGGCAACAAATACCATCAGCTGCTCCATTGTCCAATCGGTAATCTCGCGTCACACTACGTTGGCGATGTCTTGGTTGAGATGGGAAGTACTTCTCCCACGCAATGGAGCTTTCAATTTCGGTGTCAAATCGAAATCGCATGGTGATAGATCGGTCGCAAAGGGGGGGGGGGAGGAAGCAATACTTCCCATCTCAACCAAGAGGCATTTACCGGCCTCGTACTGTTTTTGGTTTGGGCGGCATATTCAAATTCTCGGATAATTCGAGTAGCACCTCGTATATAAAGAATAATTTTGTTTTTCTAAATGAACTTTCATTTTTTTACTTAACATGTTTAAGGCATTTCTTTTTATCTCGTATGGCATAAAATTTAATTAACAGATTTGAAAACTCCTTGGCAATGCTCACCCATTTTACACATCATTTATCCCGATTATCGCGGAATCAATTATTGCGGTTTTTTTCGTGATTATAAAAATTGCGATAATCGAGGTATTCTTGTATTTTAACGCACCCATAATAACGATCTAAATTCTAAAAATTTAAGAGATTTAACAATATTATTCTTTGAATGAAGTCAATGAAAGAGTACTTCTTGAACATCCTGTATAAGAGAAATGTATGTGTGAAAATAACTGATGCTAATGCTTGAAAACTCGTGTCGCCGATTAGTGTTTTCGTCCGTGCTGCTGGTATGATTGGACGATGCATTGTTAATTCCTGGCTACCATATCAATACAAAGGAAACTTCTTGTCCATTTTTCTTAACTTGAAGATTTTGGAGATATTCAGTCCATCTTTTCCAGTAGAAATGCACAAGATTATCCACCAGTGCTTTCTTTTCCAATAGGATGCTGCGTTCATCTATTGCTGCAGCAGCTCTCAAATACTAAAGTGGAATCGACATTAGGAAATGAGTTGGAGTCAAGGCACTCAAAAATGCGTGTAGAATTTCTTACTCAGATGATGTGTGTTTAAGTTGCGGTTTTCTTTTGTTGTGTTTGTGTGGGTTTCTATTTAGTGTTTTCGGAATTTTGTTTAAGTGAGTGAAGTTAAAGGTCTAAGGACAATGTATGTTGTAATCTGTCAACTCATGATATACATTTCTTTGCAATGAAATTGCCCCACCAACAAGGAGTTATCCGACCTTGTCCATATTTAGTGTGGGGGGGGGGGTCGTCTACCTCCGACTAGTAAACGATTAGATGCATGCTCACGGGACATAACCATTTGGGTTGACAGAAGGTGTCCGGTGCCTGTATAGGCTCATCAGTTGACACCTGTGCGAGACGTTCCATGCAGTAGGGAGGAAACAACTGCCTCGTGAACGTACAGTACTGTAATCCCCACAACGGTCTCAATGCCGCGACGACGACAACAACCATTCACGCAATTAACAGACTTTGAACGAAGTCGGATTATTGGCTTCTCCGAGGCTGGATGGTCAGCCATAAGGATTGCTGTCCATGTGTCGTGGGACGTACGGACGGTAGGCCGATGTTGGAGGCAATGGCGAGAGGAAGGCACACGTGCCAGAAGAACAGGCTCTGGGGCCCGGAGAAGCATGTCAGCTCGTACTGATAGCCGGATACTGCGAACAGCGCTAGCAGACAAAACCATCACCCTGCGACAACTGCACGGCAACATCACTATTTCCGGTACTGCTCCAGTGTCAATAGCGACAATAGCACGTCGGTTACACACCGCGACAATGTCTGCCAGGCGTCCATTGTTGTGTCTTCCTTTGACACCTGAGCACCGCGAGATACGACTGCAATGGTGTCGTGAACGATTGGGCTGGCGAATGGAATGGCGCCCGGTGGTCTTCAGCGACGAATCCCGCTTTTGTTTGGACACCGACGACAGACACGGACGGGTGTGGTGTAGACCACTGGAACGTGCCAATGAACAATGCATCCGGTATTGCCATCGTGGACCAACACCCGGGATCATGGTCTGGGGTGCCATCGGCTACGATACCAGAACGCCTTTAGTCACCATCCAAAGCACCCTGACAGCACAACGGTACGTCACAGAGATTCTGCAGCCCGTATTACTGCCCTTTCAGCACACCATACCCGGCGCAGTCTTTCAGCAGGATAACGCCAGACCGCACACGGCAAACATGAGCATGGCATGTCTGCATGATGTCAACTGCCTGCCTTGGCCCGCGAGGTCCCCAGACCTATCGACAATTGAGCACGTGTGGGACATGGTGGGACGTCGTTTACGATCACCCCGCATTCTCCATGAACTGACACAGCAGGTTCACCAGTCCTGGGCAGACGTACCCCAAGATGACATTCGCCACCTGTATGATCGCTTACACCTGCGGCTGGAACAATGCTTCGCTGCTAGATGTTGGGACACCCTGATGCCGCTTTCCGTTGGGATACCCTGTACAAACGAGTGCAAGTCTTGGCTCCATAACGTAATAAATGTGTGTTCAGATGTATCTCTTGCTGTATACCTACTTTTGGCTCATTCGGATAACTCCTTGTGGGTGGGGAAATTTCATTGCAAAGCAGTCTAATTTATGTACAACGACCAGTTTGTTAAGGCGATCATTCTCTTCAGGCCTTCAAAACAGACTTCGTCCAAGACATGAGTTTTTGATTACAAGACTTAGTTTACAAGCTTTTTATAGGTCCTTGTGACAGCTAGAATCAGGATATCACCGGAAGACTTTTCAGCTCTGTGAACCAATGCAAAATGTGAATGAGATGATGTATTTCGAATCTTTGTTTCTACTAAAACCACAAATGCTTCCAATGAATTGCTTTTTATTAGAATTTTTTGTAATAGAAAATTTTTAAAAAATAAATAAAAATCAAAAACATCCAAATTGGTATTTATTTTATTTTTAACTAAAATTTTACTTTCAAAGTGTATGAAAATATCTTCAAATAGCTTAGAAAACGACGAAAAATACATAGAATGCTTCCCTACTAATTATAGAAATATTTTGAATAGTTGGTTAATAACAATTTTTAAGCAGTTGTTTCTATGGAATAATGTATAGGTACATTATAGGTAATATATTATACTTGGGCACCTTCAGGTTCTGAAATCAGTTCTTTGACTTTCAAAAGCTGCAAAGTATTTTCATCAAGTTCCTGCACATATTTGTTATACGGTTTTCTAATGCTTTCAAATGAACATCAACAATGATTTGAGTTAATTTGATATTTAAAATTAAAAAAAACAAAACAATAAAAGCAATGCTACATGCGTTGATAAATATAGCGCACAACCTGTTCCTTAATGCTACCTTTTTTGAAACAAAATATATTGTGCACATCTACAGCACAGGACCTTTCCAACCATATAAGTTTCATGCGTATTCGTCCACGTTAACACAGGTGAAAGTGTAATACAAAAAAATGCATTCCCGTATTTATATATAGATTTGATGAACATTTTGTTCCAAAACACTAACACCATCACTGCTATTAAAAGTGTGAGGGCTTTCTGCTAAGTACTTATTCTGTTTCTTCAAACAAAACGAGACAGTCAATGGCTTGCCGACGATTCGTTGTTTCGCCATTTTTGGACCAATTTATAAACACCCGCTGTAGATGATCGAGAACAGCCCGCTGATATCGCTATTTCGGAAATGCCATGACGAAGGTGTCAGGCCATCATAATTTGGCCTTCATCGATTTACTCATTTGCACAATGTAATGAATACTCATTGTACGGGCTCTATTTCAGCTATTATACACCCTGTTCGTTGACCTTGACACGTGCCATTGTCTGCTTACTGGCTCGGACCATTCCATAAACGGCGGGGAAGGGAGATGTTCGTAATGTTGTGGTCGATGGGTGTATGAAATATAATTACAAATCAAATACCATTTGCAGACTCAGAATTTTAAAAACGAACCAAATGCTGAGCGACTAGAATTTTAAAAAAATATAAGTCAATTAGAAGAACGACTATAAAAAATAAATTCACTTAAAATTGACAGAACTGTATCGTTGACAACTAGCTAGATCTATTATTAGTGTTTATTTAACTCTAATAAGCTCTTGGATGAAAAATTTCCGAAAAGCGCTTATGACTCGTTGACTCTCGCAAGAATGTCCTCAGCGTCCAAAAATGAAGGCTCTTGTTAGTCGCTTGGTTTCTTCCTCGCTTAATAGCTTGATATTGAGGCCAAGGTTCATCCATACGGAACTATCGGTGCACAAACACCTGTCAACGTCATCCTCGATTGTGGATGACAGTTTGAAGATCGCATTTCGCTAGTAATTTCAGCAATCAAAATATTGATCTCTTTACTCCTATTGCAAGTCGTGCACGGAGCTGAAAATCTCTTCGGGACACATTCCATGCCGCATATATTTTTGAATTGTTCTTAGTGTTTTAGAACATTCTGTTCTCTTTTTTGTGTAGACCTACTAAGATTTATACAATGAATTTATATATAATGATATTCTGCTTAATGTAACATATCATTATCAATAAATAGAATTATTAAAAAAAAAACGGATGAAAGAACAAACTGCCTGTGTTACGGATGCAAAATTAGTAATTTCTTCGTTTGCTGAAATATCACATTTTAATAGGAAATCACGATTATTTCACGTATTTATTTGAAATCATACATAATCTACTTGAAGGATGAGAAATTGTTAAATTTTTTAGAGTCTATTGAGATTGTGAACAAAGGGCATCCATTCAGCTATTGAATAGCAATGATGGCCCGATGCCAGTGGTTGACTGGTTCCTTGTAGCTAAGTTTATTATAAAATGAGCTCTTGCCATGATTTATACTTTGTAAATTTGGTCTATTTTTTCTTGCTGTAATTAGAGTTCTGTGTTCTTCTTTTGTTATTTACTTCCAGTGAAGGACGCATAGCTCACCCCTCCCCCAAATGTATATCTAGATCATTAAACTCTTTCTGGTTCTATTGGTGGTTTCCTTGTTTAATCTCCTTACTGTTGGCTTGTCGTGCTTTCATCTGGACGTGTTAAAAGAATGGATTATGCCTCAACTAAAGGGAGATCTTCCTAATCAATCTTTCAACAAGATGTTGCTCCGCCCCAATTCCACAAGGATGTTCGCGACCACCTGACTACCAGGACGACGAATCTGCTCTGGCCTTCGATTTTTTATAGTCTTTAGAGCTTAATACCCTGCGATTTCTTTTTGTAGATACGCGTCAAGGATATTGCGTACGTTCCAATATCCATTTGAAGGAATGCATCCCTGATGCACTGAAACTAATAACCGGGATATGCTGGGATATGTTTGGGAAGAAATGGCTACCGTTTAGATATTTGCCGTGTCATCCGGGAAGCTCATATCCAATGCTTGTTATGACTATATGAAACTTATGTAGTTCTATCTTTTCAATTAAATATAGTTTTGTATATCACTTCAGTAAAATATAATCACCATTCTTTTTGAATAACACTGTACTACTATATAGTCTGGTCCCGCTATCTATGAACTAAAAACGAAGTGCGCATGCTCAAGTTGGTATCCATCCGCGTTGAAAAAGAAACAAACTATTCTATGAGATCTTCTAGGTAGCTTTTATTTGAAATCTTCCAGTAATGGAAAATGCACAACTAAATTAGTACAGAAAAAAGCCCCACATCATACGGAATTTTTTTTTTTATTTATTATATGTGTTTAATAGATTGTTTATTATATATTACATATCTCGTCAAGAGATGACTATGCTGTCATCGAATTAGTAGCCTCTAAGATTTAGAATTCAGTTGCGAAAGAATCGAAATAAGTTTCAACGAATTATAATAGAGAGTTAGTTTTTTTTCGTTACGAAACTTCAGTTACGAGATATTCAAGCAATGTTCTCGTGTAAAAATTTCTCGTTAACAACAATTCTGCAATCTTATGTTTTCTTTCGTGTCGAAAGCGAATCGTAATAACCAACGAGATATAATTCTAGGGCAAGGTAAGTAGAGTATAAGGTAGGCTCGATCGGGCCGTTTCTGCAGGTGTTCACCAGATGGCGGAGCATCGACGACGTCAGCCAGAGCCCGAAAAATATAAACCCTCCATAGGCGCCACATGCTTTAAAATAAAAAAATCAGATCACTTTGCAGACGATTTTTAATAATGCTTGGAACACATTACACAGTTGAAATATGGAACAACAGTTTCCAGGAAAACAACAATAATCCATGTATAAATAAAATAAAATATTTTAAAAAAGATTACACACTTTGCTTTATGCATTAACATCATGGACTGAGCATCTGCCTGGTGAAGCCATCGCCGAAATGGCTACAATGCGTCACCAAGAGCTCATAAATGACGCTGAAATAGATCAACAATCCTTTCAAATTCATGGAAAAACAATTTCTCCACAGACGAGGGGGTGATGTTAAAACGCAATTTAATACTTCTTTTATTTCCTCCATATTCTACATATTTTCCTCATTATCAATGTTGTCGTTATTTATGGTGTTGGAGAAGTGCTTCCTTGTCATCGCTTATTGCTAAAAGATGGCGCTATGATATTTCCTTCGTTTGCGTGCGTACTTCGTTTCTGTGTGTAGACTAGTGTGTGTAGTAGTTGTTATTATTGTATGTTCGATCGTTTTCTTGCAATGAAGAACCTTCCAATCAACATGTTGCTTGTTTTATGTTTTAATAAACAAAGTATTTGATTCTTATGATGAATTTGAAGCCACTTATATTGGCTCATAAAGAGCTCATCCTATGTGCTCTTGGCTTATGCATCTTGGAGTTTCGTTTCGTTATCGTATTCAATCGTGCAATGCCTTACATAGTTTTAAACGTAATTTTAACAATAATATATTTTTAAGCGTGTAATGTAAATCATTTCCGTTACTTGAAATGAATCAATCTTGGAAACATAAAGCGAATGCTCGTGAAAGGTCTCGAAACGGAAATTTGCGCTGCTTTTCCATAGCTTTCATGATGCCCGAGTACGCGGGTTCGATCCCGGCCGAGGACGACGAGGATTTTTCAGGGGGAAATCCTGAGATCACGCACTTCCTTCGGAAGGGAAGTAAAGCCGTTGGTCCCGTGTAGTCGTTTGCCGGCTGCACGTTAAAGAACCCTTGCGAGGCAAAATTTGCGGCCCCTATAACGTCGTCCTGAAATGACCATAGCAGTTGAAAAGGACGTTAATACCAAACAAACCAACCAACCATAGCTTTCAAGCAAAACAAGAGCCGCATTCGGGCTCTGGCTGACGTCACGAAGCTTAGCCAATCACAATAGAAATCGCATAAGATCGATGGAGCATACCTTATACTCCACTTACCTTGATACTAGGGTACAAGTGGCGCCATCTAGTGTCAGAAAGGGAACGGTTTTTTTTTTTACGTTACGAAATATAGCAAGTACGCTAAATTCAACTGTATTACTCTGGGCGGAGTAAAAAGCACTCAAAGGGATTCCATTTTCCATAAATAGATCATTGAGGATGATAACTGGATTGCTAACTGACTCATGTTGGCGGATAACAAGGCACAAACAGGCACTTGACTAAGCGAGAGAATTAAGATGGCGGATTTTTGGCCGGATGTTCTCGCTATGCACAAACTGCGCATGAACAAGGACCTCGTTACGCAATCGACATTTGCCAACGGGATCGAAAAATTTTTGCGTTAATTCTTTTCGTAACGCACGAGCATGGATGTACAGAGAACAACCATTCGTAATTTAAATATATCAGCGTTCTCCCCAGGCCCTTTTTAACGGGCGCGCCGTCCGGCTGATTTTGGCGTCCACCCGGCTGAAGAATACACGAAAAACTGCACAACACTGCATAATATTTTATTTGTTTTTGTTTTTAATTTTTGTCCGCCCAGTTATTTTAGCTTACCGCCCACCTGATAAAATTTTCTGGGGAGAACACTGTATATGTATACATGAGCGTATAACCTAAACAATGAATGGTTGTTCTACAGCCATGCTCGCGCATTACGAAAACACTTAACGGCAGTGACGTATAATTTTTCGTGTTCGTACGAAAAAATTTCTCGTTACGAAAAAACACTAACTCTCTATTATTAGATGCGCATTTCGATATTAGGCCTAGTTCATTGTTGCCGGAAGAAGGTATAATATTGCAGTTACTGCAATTTCAGTTTGTATGATGCATGCGACTTATTAATCATTTTAATTATTTCATTATTAATAATAAGGGGAAAATTTTTAAATATTGTATAAAATTATAAAAGATATCAAGAATTCCGTTTCTTCTCGTGTACTGAAAACATTCCAAGAAACGTTGCTGCTCTTTGTAATTTAATGCTTAGCATCCGATCTCGCCATTGTAAGACAAAATTTATGGCGGGGCAAAAATACTTCGGTCTCTGAAACTAAGTTAAACACCTTTAATAAAGTGAACCAAGTCGAGATAGAAATCATTTAGCGCAATGATTTGTTCTGGAGATAAATTTGGCAAGCGTCGAGCGGGTGGCCATGTTTTCTTTTCTCGCCTCGGTTCGCGTCTCAATTTTGTCTCAAGTGAGATTCCAAGCTCTTCATTTGGCGCACGAACCGGCCGGACTAAAGGGATTAGGAATTAAGTAAAAGACTCTCGTTGCCACCGTGAAATGGCGTGTGGGTGCAAGGGGGTGGAGAGGAAGCGTTGATTTTGCATGATTGCATCCATTTGTAATTGCTCTTGGCAGCCGCTGTTGAAGCCAATAAACAGTGCCCCCTCTCTCACTCGAGGTAGGAGGGAGGGAAGGAGGGTAGAAAATGCAACGGCCACCGCCTCAATTTCGGACATCGATCTGACCACCGGAATTTTGCCTTTCCCCCTTTTGGACCAATCGCTCGCTGGCAAATGACGTCTGTTGCCATGACGACGCGGTTTTCAACTAAGCCAAACGTGACAGCGGATCTGCGATCTTCCCGGGAATTTTTGTCAGAAAAATGTTTTCGAAAATTTACCGCGACTAAAGTGACAAGGGAAAGCCGTTGACCAAAAACCAACGGCTGAAAAATGTTGAAGGGCCTCTTTTCCCAACCCCCCTTTCACCCACCCTCGTTCTCTTATTATTAGAGTGAAGTTGCCTTTCGACACCCACACTCCCCGAAAAAAAAAAGGATTTGCTTCATCCCTCCGATTAAGCTCAATAAAAAAAATAGGAAACTAATTTCGTCCTTTCATTAAAACGATGTTAAATATGCAAAAAGGATAAAGCCGAAGGATTTGTTGTGAAGAAACTAGAGACTTAAGATTAATAAAAATGTCAAACTTTTTCCCCTTTTTGGGGGGTTTTAAAAATTTAATTTTCTCTGCGCTTGAAGTTTAAGTTGCTCTCTACCAATAGACTGCTACTACAAGTTGACAAATGAATATGAATATTCAGGAAACCTTATATTGCCCGGCGGGGCCCGTTAAGGGGTAACAGCAACCTCCCCCCCCTTCCTCCGTAGGTAATAAGTTTTTGTATTTACCTTGAGGATCTATGGCCTCTTCTGCCGTGAAATTGAAAATTCTTGCGCATGCCCAGACTTCCTCCCCTTTCCACCACTTCCTTCTTCTTCCTTCCTTCCCTCCCTCTCTGTTCATCAGTAAAACCAGAGGCGAAGATCCTTCAAAAGCCAAGTTCATCGAGAAACCATTTCGCATTAAGAAAGGGGGGGAAATCATAAAGATCCCGAAAACTCCATCTGAAATTCTAATTAGAATGGTTTCGCCACGAAACGCGAAAGCGATTGCAGAACTTTTCATTCTCGTTCAAAGTTTATTATTTCACCTCGACCCATTAACTGTTGCTTGATATTCGCTTTAAAGGGCAATTCAAACAAATGCACCCCCCGCTTCCCTCCAGTCAACCCCATCATTACATTTAATAATTACGATATATGGAAACATTTTGGAGACCTTTCGACAAGGTAATTCACGTGCAACTATTCCACAACATGTAAAAGGGGGATTACGATCTTTGTTCTTATTTCTTTTGGAACTCTTTAAATTTAGACCGGAACGTTGCTCTCTCAAAGCTTCGGTAGTTCCAGAAGAAAGGATTTTTGATCGTAGTAATGTTTTAAAAATTCTGATGTTCTGATATCTGCAGAACGCTACGCTTCTGCATAATTAATTCTTAGCAGCATAATGCCTTTAAATGAAACAAAAAAATCGTTTTGCTCTTTTCTTAGAGGATGACTTAGAAAACATAGTTCGCTGCAACGATTCAACTTGTGATAATGAAAATTCCAGGAAAAAAAGAGTAAATGTGCTTTTAAAAACTCGTAAAACTTTTTCTACAGGAGGAAAGAGATCAGCAAAAAAAAATTATTGCTCCTTAAAAGCGAGTAAGTCTAAAACACTGCCCGCTTATCTTGGCTAAAATATGGCTCTATTAATATTTCACGTTGCATCGTTTGTTGTGATGCATTTCCCTAATACATTTTGCATTGGCTACTCCATTTCGAAGACTTATTACCCAGTTAAAATTTATAACTAGGCTTCCCTCTCCCCATTTCTATAGTATAAAAACATCTTTACTTTCTTTTGTTTTTAGATTGTTATATGTAGAAAGACCTATATGGTTTTTATGGATTATTTTCTTTCATTGTTTTTGACTAGAATCAAAAGCTATAAAATACGAATTAAACGGGAATAAGATCTTTTCTTTGAACCGATCCAACGGCGATTTTGTCCAAATCTCTCTAATCGATTACGCCCAATTCCAACCTCCTGCTACCAAGGTAGACTCTTCACGAGCAATTCATTTTGTATACAAATTTCGCGAGGACCGGAAACTGACACATCCAATCATTATTTCCCGGTGATATTTGCTCCATACAACTTCCCTGCACGTTCCTCTTTAACACTGTTATCATACTAGACAAACGAGCTCCATTTTCTTTTTATGTAATATTTAGTCTTATCAACTTTAAGTATACTTTTTTGTCTTAGATGATATATGTAGAAGTCGTGGTGGGCGTTTATGATGGCAATGACCATTATTTTTTTCACCATTTCCATTTTGAACTTCTAGATTTAGGAAGGTCTGTCTGGCATTTTTATTCTTTCCGATATTAATTGTCTGGATTTTTTTTAAAGCTTCAAAACTCTTTTTGAAAGTTTGGGAGTTTATAGCTCATATAACTAAGTAATATAATTTTATTACTTCATTATTGATCATACAGCGGTAATTTCTTTTTAGAAATTATAGTACTAAAGCATTATAGTGACATTTTTATCACGCGTTTATGATTCAGTCCCCGGAGGAACTTTACTCTGCCGAGGACAATGTCTTCAGGAATCCTTGAATTTTAAGAGGAACTCTTTATTATGCTTCATAATACAGATTCCATTAGAGTTGCTGATAAATTTTAAATTGTTAACTTCTAAACAAAGTTTCCCGGAGTAGACTTCCTTTTAATTGCTGCTAGAAAGCATCAGCTCTTTCCTTTGCTTCCATTAATACTAATGATGATCATCAACTTAATAAATGTCTGTAACCTGTAATTGCATGCGATAATTGCGACGTTTCAAAATGAAGTCGGATGCCTCTATTTTCAAATTACGTTTCGTTAAATAAAAAGATTTTAAGGTCCAAACTTCATAAACGAAAATGAAGTTTTTAATATCTTAGATTCAAAAAAAATCATATCCAAAACGCTAAAAATGCTAGAAAAGCCGAAGAAAAAACATTAAAAAACGAAATTGTTTGAAAATTAGTCAAGATGTTGAAAAAGAAACGCAATCCACGACGAATTTTATTCATTATTACGAGTATAATAATGTGCTAGTGTTTTGATATGCCATCAGATGTAGGCTCTTCCAATGACTCGGGTTCATTTTATGTACAGAGTGGGAAGGAGTATGTTCTTCCAATCATTTTGCAAGTAGATGGGAATAATTGGATCTGTTTCGTACTTACCGGTCACATGACTAATGATCTATTTAGTGGATACTTAAATGATCTGAATCAACTGTTCAGGGATGATTCGTGGAAGGTGTTTTTCAGAGACCTGCGTAGAAGACAGTCTGCTATTATTCAGCTACTTCAGCCGTTTCTCCCGTGATAATATCACACAACAAATCCGTTTTGGTGAAGATAGGGCTAGGCGTTCTTGATAATGATCCCGATGATAATGATTATGATAAACTGCACCTCGTCCAACACTCCGGAAAACGGACGTTCATAAAGTAAGGAGTATACTTATCAATGTTTGTTCCGTGTGTGATCGCTCATGCACCCATATGTTAGTAAAAGCTCATCAGTGTAACTGCTGATGCATTAATATTAGAGAATTAGAAAAGACTCAAATTATGTTTCGCGTGGAGGGACGGTGATTCACCCACTCTATATTTTTATTGAGGTTTTACGTATATCGATTCGGCAAAAAATGGAAGCACTCAGAATGAACTTTGCGTTGAGTAACAGATAAAAATTGATAAGAATGTTATTATAGTCATGGTTGTTCTTCTTTACAGAAGAGTTGTATCACAAAAGCAACTGTTTAGGTAATCATTAAGCGAGATGCTTATATTGTGATAGATTTTTCGAAATTGTAAATGCTGCTTCAGACGTTCGCTTATAATCGAAGGTGTTATCCAGTGTTCCAGGCAGGCTCCATTCTAAATAGGTCTGGCTAGTCAGGAGAGGCGGGGGGGGGGGAGTTCAACACCCACGTTTTCTTATAACTTTAAAGATTCATATTTAAAATGAATAATAATCTTAAATAATACTGGTATTATACATGTATTGACCTATTCTTTCATCTTCCGAAGCCATTTGAAAAGACTGTGAAAGTAACTGAAACCAAAACCAAAAAGCCATTGCTGCTTTGCCGTAACGCTCCTTTGTGGGATGAAAAAACTCGTAAACGCAAGAGAAACATACGAGATAATATGATTCTTGAAACTAGAATTCATAAAATGATCTGCTTTGTAAAGTGGCACCTACAAAGATGTCTGCCAAAAAATGTTAATGGTAACTTCCAGGAGTTTCCAGTAGCAAAACTTTAGAGCTTTCATGGAAAAATTTTCTCTTCCAATTATAATCTCTCTAGCGATATTTACTCTTGTCATAATCTTCCCACCCCCCCTCTTTAACTTGACTGTTCCCCCTCTTTGTTTTCATTTGTCGTCGTTGGTTGACGTGCGTGGGTGCGAATGCTGTAAAGTGCATAAGATGGTGGTGTTTTGTCCCCATTTGTAACACGAGACGGTGAATGCAGCAAGCGCCTTATCGACGTTGTCATCTCTCATTTCAACCGCATTTCCCACCGCGAGCAATTAAAAACGAAGGTCCCTAAAGAGCTGAACTTGAGCGTTCCTGATTGCATTTCTAGTTGCGGGAGTTAATAAGAGAGAAAGAGTTGGGGCCGTCTAGGCCTCGTGCTCACTTGCCTGGAAATTATCACTGGCTCCGTGGTTCTTGCTGACTCTGTGTTCATTTCGACTTCGAACAAGGAACGGCTGAACGAGCCAAATTTCGAATTAAATGAAATGTAAACATTCTCGGCCTACAAACAACGCTGGTCTAGAAGGTTCCCTTCCCCCTCCCGTCCACGCTCAGATAATTGGTGTTTATGTGACGATAAAATGACTTTTAATTCAGTTCAACAAAAGGTGATTGCTGAATTGATCATAAGAACTAAATGACACGACAGCGTTTATTTTCGGGGAATTAGGTGGGGCTTTTTTGTGAGGGGTGTCATTTTTTTTAGTGTTCTGCCTTAATCCTAGAATCCAATTACTCAGATGCCGAATATTGATTACTTCAAGGGACATTACGAGTAATTGCGTTGGCTTTAACCATTTTCGACATTAAAACATTTTTATGTCATCTACTTTTTTCTTATCTTAACAAAGGGAAATGTTTATGTGATGGCTTTTAAAGAGATGAAGATCTTGTTAAAAAGTATCCCTTCGGACCTTTCTCTTTCAAAGATGCACATAATGAAATACATAATGTAAGCACGTTAATTAGTTTCTGGTAAAGCAATAGAACTAGTTTTCTGACTAAACTCACAGCATACAAATTAACGAATAAACTAGAGCGTGTTGGTTTGGTATTTTAATAATTAATTAATGATATAAAATTCCTTAGAGATAATGATGTTACAATCTCGGCAAAGTTAATGAAATTCAAACATTAAGTAATCAATCACCGTTTATGCAATTGAATGTGCTCATACTATTAATTAAATTTCCACATGACATTCACGCCATCGTTCAAATTATTCACGAATGAAGAAAGAAATTGATTTTTTTCCTGTTTACTTTCTTCTTTAAATAGCCAATGTAACGAAAGTCTCGCAGATTGTTTTCCTTAGATTCGATTCTAGAATTTATTAAGTCTTAGTTTATTCAAAATTCCACGATATTTTTTATGTACAAGCAGTGGCCAATGAATTAGAGACACTGTATAATATTTTATTGGGGCCCCCTTTGGCCCCATTACTGCATGTATGCATGGGCCCCCTTTATTTGGCATAGAGTCAGTAAGGTGTTGTTGCATTTGATAGTCAATGGAAGACCAGGCGTTCACCAGATATTCCATTAGTTCTCGCAGATTTATTGAAGAGAATCTTGATGTTGGATATGACGTTCCAACATCTCCCAACATTCTCTATAGATTGAGATCTGGGCTCTGGGTGAGAATATAAGACGAAAGTTATCTTCGTCTTCGCTGAACCAACTGTGCGCGATAAACGGTACCATTGTCGTCCATGAAGAACCTGTCGCTTCTAGGATAAGAATGAAGCATTGCACGGATTTGATCAGCAACAATGTTCAAGTAATCTCTGGGACGCACCGGGCTTTCCATGTATATCAAAGGATCAGTTCCATACCAGCAGAAAACTGCCTACCATGACACCACCACCAGAATCTTGAATAGTCTCAATAAGGCATGCTGGATCCCCATTGCTTCATGGAGCTCCCGACACACCCTCTACATACTGTCGGAACAAACCAGCATGTATCGCGATGCATCTGACCCTCTACTTTCTTCTAGTTTTCATGTGTCCAGTCATGAATTTCCAAAAGTTGAAAACTCTGGATATCGCACCTTTCGAGAATCCGGTCAGTCGCTTCGTTGTTTTATTCGTGTCTCCAGCTAGACGACCATAAACGATGTCAGTTAGTCCCCCTTTTCGAAGTCAGTTAGGTCCTTCTTTTTCCTCTTACTGATCAAGTTCTAAACTCAACGGCTCTTTAAATAGGTGATAAGTACACGCTTAAAGACGGATTAAAACAAATTTACATATGTTTCACCAGTGTAATAATATCGATACAGTATAATGATAACGATTTAACCTAATCTAACCTTTTGTGTAGGTTAAGCCAGATAAAAAATTCTGAATATTCAGTTCTCTTCTTATCATTAAAAGGAAAATAATTTCTATTAATTAAAGATATTATAAGTTCTATTATTTAAAGATATTCCTAAGATGTGGTCTTAAGTCTCGTTTAATAAAGAATTTACCAAAAACAATTAGGCAGTCTAATGAAATGAATTTTCTGAAAAATTTAAAGGTTCTCTTTCTTAAAATGAACATCGCACGTTATGATAATTCGCACGGGAAGGGCTTTTTTTAGGATGTCTTTTAGAATGTATTTCTGAATTTAGTACTTTAAAGTATTGACCATTCCAGAATGAACTTGCTTGCTTTGAAAGGTAATGGAAAAATGAAGTGAATATTTTGCTTGCCCGAGGAGGAATTTTATTCAGAAGAATGTCAGCTCCCTTGGATTTTAATGGTGAACCTTTATCTGACTCTTGAAGCTCTTCATTTAGAAATGAAAAATAGAGCGATGTGCACACATTATTGCAGAGAATTGCATGAATTTTGTAGGAGAATAGTAGCAGTATGCAAGCCGTTGTTAACAAAACTGAATGCAGTACAAATTTGGCTTTGTGTAAACATTACTATAGCAGGGCTAATGAAAAGTTGCCCACTTAGAGAGCGACGAATTATCCTCTTTCAATTAAATTCGGACGGATATGGAGAATGATAGTGTCGTGCCAAGAAATTTGGAGAGGGTTTCAGTTGGAATGATATTGGCATACTCGTTTTAATGTTAAAACTCTGAATACCATTTTATATTTAGATGTTTTGGACAACTGTCTTGTTTGGTCTGCGCATACGGTTTAAGTGGGTCCAACATTACAGTTTTCGTATCACAAGCACAGATTATGAGTGGTAGCGCTTATTTGTTCCGTGAAAACTCCTGCATTAACTCACATTGTCAGATTGAGAAGAAATGGGTCACAGAAGTAAACTGCGTTACAACGGGCGAATCTTCTCGAAATTTTTGCGTTGGAAGGAGAATGTGGTTATGCGTATGAGAGAATCGTGGAAAATAGTATGCGCTTTCGAATTAAGAATAGTAACCGATTTCTGAAAATCCTACCCATTAATTGCTTCTAAATAGTTAGGCTAATTATCCACGTAGTCATTCTTGCAACATGTGACATTTTTCATGAAGTTTAGACACTTTTGCAACATGTGACAGGATTTTAGAATCTCTTGTCGTACACTTCCACTGCTAGTAGATTCAGAAACATATTAATCACACATATAAATTTCCTGTAGGTCTTCCTCACTCATAGAGCGCTTGCCTCCAAAAATCATTTAGTTTCGAGAAAAAGTGGAAGTCGTTACAGACCAGATCAGGATTGTCCTATACTTCCTACTTGAAACTTTCGGAAAATTTTTCTTTCGTCTTCTTAGAGCAGGGCGTTATCTTACGGTTTCTTCTCCTAGACAACACTCGGCTCCATGTCGCTGAAAAAGTTTCAACTGGGAAATTTGCACAGCCCTGATGTAGTCCGTAATGACTTCCAGCTTTTCACGAAATTA
This sequence comes from Rhysida immarginata, assembly GCA_023313115.1. Taxonomy (NCBI): domain Eukaryota; kingdom Metazoa; phylum Arthropoda; class Chilopoda; order Scolopendromorpha; family Scolopendridae; genus Rhysida; species Rhysida immarginata. The sequence continues at coordinate 5,445,008 of JAHWFO010060970.1, forward strand.
AAGCACTTTTCTAAATCGCCCGCCACAGATTTCGCTTAATACGTTGTGGGATTTCTATATTTCTTGTTCATTTTTAACACGCAGAGAAATAAGACAAAAACTCCTAGCGTGTTGAATATTTACGCGGAGTATGACAGATAGATTGGTCGACCTTAGTCACTTGCGATAAGCAAACGGACACTACTCTCGGAACGACCCCCGATGTATAAATGTATAATTTCTATATCGATGTATAAATGTGGATTAAAAAAGGACATATCTTGTAACAACATCACATTTTATTACTGAATTAATCTTTATAGCCTCAATACAAGATAGGCACCGTATATCTTCCAATAGTAGCCCCCGGCATCTATTTTTACAACTTAATTACTAACCGGGCATTTATTTAGCAATCTGTTTCAAATCTTATAGCTTAAGGCCCCTTTCACACGAGGCCACCACGGCCGCGCCACCACTCTTTTTGGTGGCACATTTCTTGGTGGCGTGTTCAGATTTTCCTGCCTCCAACGCGGCCACCGGAAATGAGTCACCCTCTGTTCACGTTGCCGCAAACGAATCGTTGCTATGGAAACCCCCTTTCCTCAGCTCCCCAACAATGGTGGTGGCGCGACGTCGTGTGAAAGGCTCTACCAGGGAAGAGGGACAACGGGAAGCGAAGTGATGCTCTTTTGTTGAAACAAAAATACACGTAGCGATCCTAACGTCTGGGACATGAAACGTTAGGCTCTGTAACCTTCAACCCAGAGAGCGTTAAAGAAAGTTTCTGTTTTAACCTCTAACCCAGACATGAAGAACACTTTTACTTTCAATTTCAAAGCGACTGCCTGCCTGCAACTGCTGTCAGTGCAGGTGAATTTATGTTATTTTTATAATTTTTTTTCCATGGATAAAAATATTTAAGCAAGGTATTGTGCAGCGAAAACGTGCAGAAATTCCAATCGTGCTTAATTTAATGTTCTAATTCTGTACGTATACTTGACATGCATATTTCATTATTTGTATGATTGTTAACCATTTTAATTTTCAATTCGAAAAATAAAAAGTGCTTGCATTTATTACTGTGTTTGTCATTTTTATGTTTATTTTTAATGTAGTAAAGAATATTAGAAATTAATTTAAACACTTGAACCCATTTTTATCTTAAAAAGTTAAGAAGGTTTAAAAAAGTTAATTCTATTTTGAAAAGTTAATTTAAAGTGGGAAGTAGAGAACTGCCAGGGAGGAGGGAACAGCCAGGGAAAAGGGTGGAGCTTGGAACAGCCATCCTCCTCCTGGAACAGCCCCGAGCCACGTTATGGAGGGGGTGCGACTAACAGCCAGATAACTCATGTCCCAGACGTTGAAGCTCAGTGGCGCTGTTTTTCTTAACACCAAAATAGCATTGAATCAGTTACGAACTTCGCCTCCCGTTGTCCCTCTTCCCTGGCTCTACTGTGAGCAGTGTAACGACGTGGCCGCGCCACCAAGTTGGTGGCTTGAGGAATCGCGTCTTGAGCACATCCCCTCTTCTGGCCGCGCGTCCAATAGCGCGGTCGTCACCACGTGTGAAAGGTTCAACTGTCAGCAGTGTAACGACCCGGCCGCGCCACCATGGTGGCCTCGTGTGAAAGGGTCCTAACTTGGCACCACCTCCCTGCATTCTTTTACTTTTGCCTCTTTTGTCAGCTGTGAGAGCCTTCAAACTTTCATATTGTTTACGCCACTCTCTCACTCGCTTAGGATCTACTCCAAATTCACGTGCTGCTGCTTCACCTGAATGTTCCTGTGCATATTCCAGGTCGTTTATTTTAAACGCCACATCATATGACCGTTTTGGAGGCATGTCTTTTTTTTTTTAAAAAACAAAATATGGTAGTGCGCATTTTTTCTATCAGTCCTTGAGAACTAGGGCTGAATAGCAGAGTGCATATGATATCGAAACTCAAAGCAGTGTGCTGGGAATCCCCTCAAGCCCGTGTACACGTGAACCCCGAAAGCGGCTCACGTGAACTGCCGCGTATAGGAGAATCCCCGGCGTTTATTTAGCAATCTTAAATTTGAAACCCAGCGTTTATTAAAGACCGGCGACAATTGGAGACTAGGCGTCTATTAAAAGATATACGGTATTACAAGTACAGTGTTTCTTTGAATTATACCCAGTTTTGTCGCCGCCTTCAAATAGACGCCGCAGCTTTTATTATTGGAAAATGATAATTACAGTATTATTTTTTAAGAAATTTTTATTAAGGTAAATGTAAGATAATTCAGTAAACAAATAAAAATTTAAAATATTTACCCATAAATTTTTTTAAAAAATTAAAAAATGGAAGCAAAAATGCGACTAAATTACTTTAAATGGAGATTCATTTGACCCCGCCCTCAAATAAACGCCGCGGTACAAAAAAATTAAAGAAATACGCTATATCCTAAGATATTTGATTTGCTGTTAAGATAGAGGTTTGTAATTTTTATAAATCCAGTTTTAAAACGTTTCCTTTTTCTCCTTGAAAAAATATTATGCAAGTATAGGGTGAGTTTAAAGTCGCGCACATCAAAGTTTAGCTGCCCGTAAAAGTACCAGTTTGAGAATTTAAATGATAGTAAAGTATCACAGAGATTACTTGAAATGTTGGGTTTTATTTGTAGCAGACAAACTTTAGATGTTACAATAAATGTTGGAAATGACGTCGTTTTTCGCGAATACACAAGCGTGTTCGTTTTACCAGATTTCGTGACTGGTAGGCATGGCAGTATTGATGTTAGAAATGACTGCCGTGATGTTCGTTTTCAGCTCAGCAATTAGATGTGGACTGTTCACATAAACCATATTTTTCAGATAACCCCATAGGAAGAAAACAAGGGGGGTGATAAATCTGGCGAGCGAGGGGACCACAATCCCTAATTCTAAAGAGGACGTCATTTCGAAAATTTTTTGTAACATCTAAAGTTTGTCTGGTAAAACGAACACGCTTTTGTATTCGCGAAAGAGGACGTCATTTCTAACATTTATTGTAACACCTAAAGTTTGTATGCTAAAAATAAAAGCCAACATTTAAATTAATCTCTGTGATATTTTACTTTCGTTTAAATTCTCAAACTGGTACTTTTACAGACAGGTAAACTTTGATGTGCGCGACTTTAAACTCACCCGATATTAGTCTCATGAAATAGTTTCATCAAAGAGTTTGTAATTTGTCGATTGTAATCTCCAAATGAAATTTGCTTTCTATTAAAAAAGAAAAGTAGGATTTCCGTTGATTGATGTCACATTCTCTTCGCGTTGTCGTCATAAACAGTCAGTGACCCGGACCCTTGCTCCCGTCGCTCAATTCTCGAATTATTAACTTTAGCTTTTGCCCCAATTCAAAGCCCTTGCTTAGTAAACTCTTTACTTCGTACAGTAATAATAGTGCATCAATTTAATTGAAAATTATAGTTGATTATTTTTCATTAGTTTTAAAAAAAATATGAGGATTAAAGAGGAAGTTTCGTTTGTGGTGTTATTTCAGATTGAAGAATTGTAATTTAATAAATACGTCAAAAACTTATATATGACGCAGTTACGTCACTGTCTTTAGCTGGAAATAAATTCAAAGGAAAATACGTTCAAGCGTGCACTTTTGAACCATATCTATTTCATCAGCTACCTCTTATTTATTTTTTATTTTATATATTGGAATCCTGATGATTCCCTTAGATTTGTAAGTCTTTTAGGACCAAATCCTAACTAAATTTGATAACTGAAGGATAAACTACCTCACTTGTTTCGAAAACGAGTCTTTAAAGATCATTTTTACCATAGAAACAAGAAATGATCTGAACGATAAGTAAACAAATTAAATGAGGCTTCATTTTGTAAAAAAAAAATACGCGTACACATACATTGGTCAGCTCCTCGGAAAAATATCAAGTAATTTATATTCAAACAACCCAGTGTCATTATTGTGGCAAAATGGCGGCTGCTAAAAATGAATTTGTGGGCGGGAAATCATTATTAAGGAATTTTGATTATTTATAATAGAAATAAATAATATATATCACACTCGTTCAAATCTAAACATTATTCTTCTTTAATAAATAGATTGTTTTATTTTATTCACTGTCTCGAAATAAGCTCTCGAAAAAGAAATCGAAAATTTAAGAAAGCAATAAGAGACGGAGAAATTACATTCGAAATGAGCTCTTCTCTTTCTCTGGATTATAGTTGAAGATGAGAGAAAGTTTTCAGATGAGGAATTTCGCTTTATACACCGTAGTTATATTCCTGACATTTTGTTCTGCGAGGTTTCCAAAGATTTAAAGTGACTCGGCTCATGACGTAAATTTTCAACGTTCCTCACGAAAAATTCCTCTCCGTTCGTTTCTTTTTCTCAGTCTGTTTTCGGCCCTTTTCGTTTAAAATGGAAGAAAATGTGCAAGGGAACGCGACAGTTTCCCTCCAAATTTAAAGAGACGTAAGCGGATGATTGAAATATTTTCGGAAACTTTTATTCCTCTGGGAGAAATCATTCCCCTCGTCCTTGCATTCAGATTCTTGGATGAAAGAAATTACATTAAGTTACTCCAAGAAAAATTTTAACTGCAGAAAGGCATAAATTTTAATTTTTTAAAAATTAACCTATGGCGATAAAACTTTACATCCAGCGCTTAATTGCAGAGGAAATGCTAAGAATTTAATTCTATAAAATTTATTCCAAAATGATTTTCATAAGCCGTCCAGTCACATTAATATGGCCACTTTTCCAAAGCAGACCTGGAATATTCCTAAGATATTAGATTGCGAAAGTATGAAGGTGTCACACTATAACTACGTATGTAAAGTTTGGCAACCGTGAATACAGTAATAGTGAACGTCTTTGGGTAAGGCAATGCATGAACTTTCGGCTTGTCCCAATTTCAAATAGTGAACAGATTTGGAAAAGGGCATGATTATCATCAGCTATCGGGCTGCGGTATTTCGGAAACTGCGAACTTTGTGAAATGTTCTCCTGCTGCAGAAGTGAAACGGTTTACTAAGAAGCTGTTGAACAACTGACCGTGAAAATAAATCACGGGTTCAATAGAAGGTCTCCAAAACGACAGTTCAGCAAAATCCTATTGCGCAATGGATTCGAAACAATCCTTGATGCCCGTTCATCACAGAAAACGCAAAGTTAATTAACGTCCATTCATCACAACAATATCAGGACTGAACCTTGGCCGATTAACAACAGGTAGCTGTCTCCGATGAGTTTTGATCGGACTCAGATGAGGACGTCTTTGGCGTCAAGCCTTAAAGAACAAACACCTGGACACAACTGTTAGCAGAAGGGTGGATAGTGAGGTTTGGGGAAAATTTTCTTGGCAACCTTTTAATATCTTGCAACAAGAAGGCAAATAGTTATCTCTCAGGATCGTTCCCTGAAGATGACGGTACCTTTCAGCAAAACAATATGAAACGCCTTACCACCAGAATTCTTCGTGAGTGATTCTCTAGCTAATGTCCAATCGACCCAACAAACTTACGGGATCATTTCGACCACCAAAGAACCTTAACGAACTCCGACAATACGAAAAGACGGCTTGGTCGCAATGCCTGTAGAAACCTTCCAACATCTTTTTTGGTCCTCCCACTGCGGTTTGTGCTCCCAAAAGAACATATTCTAGCACCGGATTTGTGGCCCTAATAATGTGTTTGAACACTGTAAAATGTTAGAAAATAAATTGAAATTAAAATAACGAATTTTTGACACTTTAACTTATTACACTTTTATAGAAATTAATACATCGTTAAATGCAAGATGTTTTTGTTTAGGAAATAATTTTAAAATCAACTTTTTAAAAAAATACCAACAAAAAATTTAAAGTAGATCTAAAGTAGAAGAACACTATGATATTTTTAATTATACATGTTTTTTAATTATAATTTTTAATTATAAGTAATCACATGCTGATGAAGGCAGCCGTGTGTGCAGAAAAGTACATGTATAATTAAAAATCTCCTTGTGGACAGCGTTTGATGTAGTCTTCTACTTTAGGAATTTTTTACTTTACAGAAATTTTGTCTCACAAAACTTCAAGGGGGTCTTGTATGTGTCTTCAATATTTTATTACATTTTACTACCTTCCGTTCGTATTATATTCATTTGCTCGCGCTCGACTCGCTCTCTCCAATCCAATAAGCCTAACGAGACGGAGACAAAATTCCTTGAGAAAAAACGAAGGACTAACAGAACAATCGATTTTGGAAAAGTTTTTAGCTGAATTTTTTAATGCTTCGAGAATAGAGTAGGTCAACTGTAAGGATATCAATGAATATAGAGAGCGCGAATCGCTCCCAGGCTAAAGTTGTTCTCAGATCCATTTGCCATCATCCGACAAATCAAGACTTAATAAGTTTAAATCTTCATTCTAAAAAATTGCATATTTTCTTAAAATTGCATTTTCTTGAACAATGCATTTCTTATTTTTAATGTTGACTTCGCGGCAGTTTTTTTAACTCTAATACCTATCATGTCTCGGGCGGAATTTTATTCTGATATGCATTAATGAACAGTTATTAATCATGATTTGAATATAACTCTAAAAAAGATAAAAAAAAATATAAAAAAGAATTTTAAGAAAATTTAAAAATGATATATAAGAAATATATAAAAAATAAGACTATACAGGGTGTTTTTGAATTGAGTACAGATTTTTTGGGAGATGATAGAAGAGGTCCTTAGAAGTATTTTTTGTCATATGAACATGGGGTCCCCGCAGCTCCGTTTACTTACAATACTGCATTGAACAATCAAATGACACCGGGACGCAGTGTGCGTTGGTAGGCCTAGATTATTTTATTTTTAACAATTAACACAAGCAATCTACTGTAATAACTTTTAAAGTAATTGTTTGCAAAGAAATTTCAAGGTGCACGTGCTTGTTTGTTGAAAAGTCTTAGGACAAATCAACTGAATGGATATTTATAAGAGAAAAGGACGAGACACAAAGACCCTGGAATGCAATAAATTGATGTATGCGTAGAAACAGTTGATTTGCACGGTCGCTGATGTCACCTGCTTCCGCGACAACACGAGCCGCCAATTCTTCTTCGGTATCTACGGGGTCGGAGTACACCATTGATTTTATGCTTCCCCATAAAAAAAAAATCCATCGGTGTGAGATCTAGCGATCTCGGTGGCCAAGCAACTGGTCCGCCACGACCAATCCAACGACCAGGATATGTCTCATTTAGGTAATCTCTAACTGCTCTTGTGTTATTACAGTAGATTGTTTGTGTTAATTGTTAAAAATAAAATAATCTAGGCCTACCAACGCACACTGCGTCCCGGTGTCATTTGATTGTTCAATGCAGTATTGTAAGTAAACGGAGCTGCGAGGATCCCATGTTCATATGACAAAAAATACTTCTAAGGACCTCTTCTATCATCTCCCAAAAAATCTGTACTCAATTCAAAAACACCCAGTATATGTATATATTTTTTATATATTTTTTTTAATTTCATACAAAAATTGAGGCATGCTACTGTGAAATAAAAAAAAAAGTGTTTTTACTATTTAAGATTCCGAAGTAATTTTAACTACAAACAAAAACAGAAAAAATGTTCTTTTTTATGGAAAACGTCTGTAATAATGAAAACAAACAACCTTTCTAGCACTAATTTAAAATTTACTATTTATCTTGGCTTTTTCTTCCACGTTTCATTTTTATATTAAACGTAGAGCAGTTAGCCTCACTCGTCGAATGTTCTTCTTGAAATGCGTCAATTAAGCAAAACGGGTTTAAAAATATACGAGTAAATCTGCAAAAAAGGAAACTAGAAAAAAAAAAAGAATAAAGGTCCCCGAAGGTAGTTGAAATCCTCGGGAGTCATTTCCCTTGTTTCCTTTCCCTTCGTTCGACATCTCATTTCATAGATAACGAGCTAATATTGCGCCCAGAAAATTCTCTTGATGCATTCGGTTAAATGAAGCATCGTCGTCTTCGTAATTATCCGAATTTTTTCCTCCTTCCTTCTCTTCGTATCTTCATGACAGGAAGTTCTCGGATTGCTGCGCAGAAATGTTTTCTCTTTACTTGCTTTGCGCATGTCTGCTCCACCAACGTAAACAGAAGAATTTCACCTGGAGAGTCGTATCATAGTGACAAAAACAGATAGGAAAAAACATTACTTAGTTTCCCTCTTTTCTCATCTAGAAGATTTCATTACTTACGACTAACTCGTCTTGTTATTATATTAATATAGCAGGATTCCGTTTATGACACGAAATTTGATTTGTTATGCGTTATCTTGAGTATTAAGCCGTTTTCTCGGTTGCTTAATTGTTGTAAACGCGAATTTAAAGGGTAAGAAGACAGATTTTAAAGCTTTAAAAAAATTTTTTCGTTTTTTTACCAATGTTAAAACGTCACTTAATATATGTATTTTTGCCTTATTGAATTATTCTAATTCAATTTATATATCTTAGGTAGCTTTGACGAAATAAATACGAATTGCCGTATATATAACCAAAAATAGCTTTTCTCGACATCGTAACTTTAATACGACAAGAAAAATGAAACTAACATTAATAAAAAACTCATTTTCCCACTTTTGGTATAGGTTGGAAATGAGGAATAGAAAGTATCGTTTCATGGGAGATAAAGCTTAAACATGCGTGGGCTAGTAAAAAATGGATTCACCGTATGAAATTGATGAAATAAACATCAACGGCACGAGAAAAAAAAAAGATCCTCCCTTGTCGAATAAATTTGCCGCTCAGGAATCGTTCGTTTGGATTGGACTTCGGAGGGGTGATTAGAAATGCAGACGGTAGCGATTTCAAATATATGAACTATATTTTAATAATCGCTTCGCCAAAGAGAAATCACCTGAGCTATGGTCTTAAGAATGCCATCGATCCAAACAGATGCGGCCGACAGATAAACCACCTCAAGAATCTTTCCAAAAGAGAGAGAAATTTTTTTCCATATTTTTATTTAAGTAGACCATTAGGTTATCTAATATTTATGGCACACATTTTCCCAAAGAAAATTCCGCATTTTTAATAATAAAAAATTAAATGGCTTGCACTAAATTTTTTTCTCTATATGCGTGCACAGCGAACTAAATTTTTTTTTCATTACCGTATCAGCTACATAAAATTATAATAACTTAATAATAATTTTGTATTCCATTGAAAAGTACAGCAATTTCAATTTCTTAACTATAAATCCTCTAATTAAATTTAAGAATGCCTCTTTTGGGTTAATCTAAACGGCCATACTTAAACATTTATTATTAAACTTATTACAACGGTTGAATCTCGTTTATGTGTATGAAATTGGAATGCTTTTGAATACTGCTATTGAAAACCTATGAGCCAGCTTCTGTTGTATTGTGTATGTCAGCCTTTTATCTTGGCTATTTCAAGACATCGAATATTCCACTGTAGAAAATAAAAAACAAGGAGACTGACACGGTAAACCATTCATTAAGCCTTAGGCGTTTTGATATTGCACCATCATCGGAGGCACCATCATTGAGCTGTTTTTCCTCCGATGATGGCGCAATACCGAAATGCGTAAGGATTAATAAGTGATTTACCGTATCACTCGGCTTGTTCTTTATTTCCTACGGTTATTCACAGTCATTTCCATTCACATGATATGTACAGCATGGACCTCATTAATTTTTGCTTTTTGCGCAGCATTAATTTTCCGTTAATAAAAATACTGCTCGAATGCAGTTTCTTAAGTCGTGTAAGGTACAGTTTTCTCCACTTTTGACCCTCTCATGCAATTTTTTTCGTGTTGATCTTGCGCGCTGCGATAAGGAGCGTCAGCAATTTGTGAACATTGGCCTTGTGTCTTGACTTTACTCACCACTTTAGTAGTGCGCTTTGGGCTAGGGTGCTTCTTACGTGGTGGCGCTTTTGATTCTACTTCCAGTCAACTTTTGTTAACCCGGCTGCCTTAGATATAGTAAATTTACAATTTCTATATACCTCGATTATCTGAGAATCTGAGAATTCTCGGACGGAAAGGGTAATTATGTAACCTTTCCAAAATGGGATTATTCGCGGTGGCAATGTTTCTACTAAGAAACAGGATTTTGTTCTTCTCAGATAGTGCTTCACGTGACAAATAATAACTTGGACTCGCGACAACAATCACGCGAACCACGCGCATTCCAATTTCGTTCACATAAATCTGTATTAATTCAGGAATTTCTCAGTGCAATGTCATCGAAGATGAGATGTCCAATAACCCTGTATATTCATTATCACTTAGCCACTCACAACTGTCGCGCATTTGTTACATTTCAATGCTTCAGGAGAGCTGGCGAGAGATTGCGCTTTGAATTCATATAGCTCAGTTTTCACTGCATTTATGATTAGCATAATGGCAATATGAATGGAATGAATGCTTTCAGTAACATACAGTATGTATGACTCTTTCTGGCTTGCCTTTGCATTAATTATCTTCGATTTTACTGAAATTTAATATGTTGCTTAATACGTGTCTATCGATAAACGCTTCCTAGTAATAAATGCATATGTTAATAAAGAAAAAAGTTTTTGACTAGAAACAAATTAATAAGTTCGGTTACATCGCAATTGTCAATTTTCTGTCTTATATTTGTACATAAATACTCTTACCTTTTTTATGTAATTATAGAAAGTTTTCTCTTTAAATTTAACTCCTATTTGAGCCCTTTAAATAAACAATAGGAAATGTTTTGCAAATTATTGTTTTTGCTTGGGTTTCTGTGGAAAATAATGTTAAAATTATATGATCGAAAACAAAATTTAACGAAGCATTTCCTCTGGTTTTAATCCTGTAATCTGGAAAAAAGAACTATTTTTTAGGACTGATTAGGCCACGCATGTTTCAATTAATGTTTGTGCCAACTCATTAGCTCTCTTTATGAGATTACGACATGGGAGGGTGACTCCACATGATTTTAAATGTTATGACTTTAAATTAAGTAATCCAATCATCTAAACTTAAAATTGCACTTGAATCTCTTGTTAAGAGGCAATGAGTTTAAATAAACGCAAAGAAACAATTTTTCATCTTAATATCATGAATTTTTACATAGTGCACAATGCCTTAAAACGTTAAATAAAAATATGAAACTCCATTTTGCCGGTTTATTTTTCAGCCCTGCGTGGTAATTATATTATTGAAGTGACGGGCAGCCTACATCTACACAAATTGTTCGACCGGGATATTTGAACTGTCAAAACCTGCTGACTCCATCTCTTGCGGTAATAATAGCAGCCAACCTCTCAGGCATGCTGGAAGCTAAGTTGTGGAGGACCTCCATTGGAATTTTCGGTAATTTCTCTTATAAAATCAGGTGGATAATGGAAGTTTGCCGCTGGTCTCGAGAACTCATCCGCCGTTCCGACTCGTCCATCGGATCGAAACAGTGTGAAGCAGGATTCGTCCTCTGCAGAACAGCTTTCCCTTGTTCCTGGGTGCAGTTATGATGTTCTAGACACCACTTGAGCTTTTTAGAATTATTGATCTTCATGATATGAGGAATAGACACTACTTGGATATTCAGGCTGCTCTATCTGAATATCCAAGGTGATGGGCCTATGCTCACAATGCTTCGATGGAAACAGACAATTGCTCCCTGAAACTCCAGTCTGATGATGGCCATCGGCTGTGTCCGGTTTTTGACAATTTCACGTTTCAGGGTTCTGAGATCTCTGTTGCTCAGAAACTTTGGTCGCCTGGAACGTTCAGCATTCCTGCAATGTCCCTCCAAATTCCATCTTACTCAGGAGAATTCCACCTACGGTCGATTTAGACCCATTTAACTTAGCAGCAATCTCCCAATTGCACCCTTACCGAATTCCGACATCTCTGCACCACATGATATATCTTATACAAAGATATTTTGGCTCTTTGTGTTACCATTGATGTTATTTATCCACAGTTAAGGTAATTTGGTTTTTATTTTGTTATATAAAGATATTTTGTATTTAATATTCATTATTATAGTGCTAATAGAAGTATTCAAATAGTTGAAGGATTTATTGGAATTACTGACATAAGTAAGGATAAGCGATACATGTCCACTCGATTAATTAAACTGTTTCAATTTTGATCACGTTCTGTGTCTCATAATCATCTTATGAACTGAATTACTACCCAAACATGCTTTTTGAAGACTGCGCAGCCGTTGTTGCATTTTCACGTAGCAGTGATATTTTTCGCGCTCAAAGTGAGCTGTGTTTCCCCATGATTCCCCGCGGGACGAACAGTTAACAAGCAAACGCAAAAGCAATGCGAGCTTTTAAAGAGCAACGGCCCCTTCAAGACCAAATCGAAGCAAATAGAGAGTTAGCGTATAAATTGAAAAGAAAAAAAATCCAGTTGCGCATGCGCAGTAATTTTCCGTTGAGCTACATTTCATTTCGAAGAAACTCAAAATAACGTAACTCTAAATTCATGTTTATTTTGCACTTTCTAAAATGTATATACAGAGCCCTCCTTCAAAAAAAATTTAATATCAATCCCTATTGTTTAAGGTGTAAGATGTCAACCGTATTTCGAACAAGAAGAACGGTAAAAAAAAATTTTTTTTTTAAATGATTTCGTGGTTTGTAGTTTTGAAAGTAATTTAGAAGAACATTTTATTATCCTTATTCCTTGCGTTGCCTGACTGCGTATGTTCTTAAGGTAAACACAAGAGAGCGGAACATTGGTCCGAGCGCCGTGCTCTTGCACATTAATGCTGCCTTAATAGTTCGAGTGAGGCTATGCATGCACTGTGAGCAAGGGGTCGAACCGTGTAAAGCCTTTTCCTCACTCCCCACCACTATGAAGTTGGTCTTCTGAGGCAGAATTCAAGCACAGAACGAAAAAAAGGAAGAAAGGAATGAAAGAAAAGAAAGGGAAGATCAAGGAGGCAAGCGAGACCAGTCAGCTATAACAAGCAGAAGAAAGAGAGAAAGGAAGGAAGGAAGAGGAGGAGGAAGAGGAAGAGGAAGAGGAGGAGGAGGAGGAGGAGGAGGAGGAGGAGGTGGAGGAGGAGGAAGAAGAAGAGGCAAATTGGGGGTTTGGTTCTCGCTCAGTCGAGGCGACTGTCACCAACTATTTGCAAGCACATTGTTCACGAGAAATTTGGGGAACTATTCATTGATCCCCCGAGAGAACGACATCGCCTGAGATATGGAAACCAAACAAACTGGTGAAGCTGGGGAGCAATGTTTACCATTCAAACCCTCTCACACTCCATTTGCTAGGGGTTGTCTCTTTGGTTTCCAATCTTTTCTGCCTTGTTTCCCTTTATCTCTGTTTTGCGTTTTTTCTGTTTTTTATTTTGAACAAAACCATTTCCTGTCTCAGTGTTGTTCTTTCTTCATCTTGTTATTGTTTTCAATTTCTTAAGCTATAGCGCTTTCGCTTCCATTTTTTTTTTTTTTTTATTTAACTTTGAATTTTGAGTATCAAAACTCTTTCGTATAAAAAAATCAAAACACGTTTGCGACATTTACGGCGAATTTGAGCGGTGCTATCGCTTTTATTTAATAAAGAAAGCGTTCCTTAAAAGAAAAGGACTTGTTTAAGAACTCTTTATTTTATTACGGAGAGATCTCGAAATGAAGAAATATCGAATTTCACTTGGAAGGGAAAAAAGTTTATTAGACGGTTTAATTCATTTTTTCTCTCTCTGTTTTTCCCGGTAATCAATGTAAAAATTTCCGAGGGAGTATTGGAGAGATTTTCAGAAGAGCCGAGATGATAAGGAATGGGGGAAATGAATTAATGATGGAGAAAAACTGGATTCCATACGAACGGTGAGGAAAGAAATGAAAATCGAAAGACGAATGTTTTGATGGAAAACAACTTTATTGTAAAATAAATGGAAATCAATGAGAGCAATTAAGTCTAACGTAAAACAAGTCTTTTTAATTAAAAAATAATTGATGTTGTTTTTTCAAATGCTTGATTATCTGAAATTTTTTTTGAGAAAGTGAATATTCTTTCTTTATATTTATAGCGACAGGCAATTCAGCGGTCATTGCAGGAAAAAAATCGTTTTGAAAGTTCAAAATGGTTTTTTTTTATTATTTTATTTCTTACGACTCCTATCCATTAAATCCTTAGGGCATTTGGGACTGTCTTTGAAAAATATTATTATATTTTCTCAGAATATTGGATTTATGTTGTCTCTGTTACTTTTTAATTTTTTTTTTTTTTTTTGAATTTCTCCGCCTACAATTTTTTCTGGTCGCTGTTTTGTCGTTTTGCTTCTTGCCATCGACTTCAATAAAATTAATATCGGAACTGCCTCATATCCTGGACGGTGTTATTGGCATTTTTATCATCCCTTATTACTTCGGCCATTTTTCTTTGTAAAACTCGTTTAATAAAGAAAGGATAATAGCAGCTTTCCTGTTGCAGTATAAAACTTTTATCAAAATTTCTCTTCTTTTCCTTCTTCTATTAATGCGGATTATTTTTTTTAAAAGATGACCATTCACAAATGCCATTAAATGTATATAACGATTTTTGTTATTCCGTCGACCGTTTATAGACATATACAAATATCTCTGTGAACCACGTAGAAACTAGTAGAACTATAGATAATGTCGCATTTTGAAGATTTAACTCATACAAATTAAGTTACGCTACATAAGAATCGAAAGAAAATCTTCGCATCTTTGAAAGAGTGACAAGAATGTTCTGTTTACATTAGACGTGCAAATATACGTTTTACCACCAACAGTGACATTTCACTTTATAAGTTATAGGTTTTAAAATAAACTTGCAATGCAATAGATCAGTCTATTTACTGTTGTTTATAATGTGTTTATATTAATTATGTAAGTAACAAGTTTAACTTAATAATTTTCAGATACTGATAATCTTATTTTGAGATTCTTAATTAATACCCCTCATCACCAGATTTTCTCCTACTTTTATGTCCGTCGTCTATTCTCGTGTTTCTACTGTGTTTCTACTGTCATTGTTACTCTATAAGATTTTCTCTTCACCTGTGGTTTTTTTTTTGTCCACAAGACGTCCACCTCATTTGTACTTCTCCACATTGGGTGACTTTTATTTAGATTTTATTATTTCATTTTAGGTTATTCTATTTTCCATTAAAAGGAGTGTATATTTTTAATCAATTGTATATTGCTACAACTCCTACTCTTATATACTTAATTAATACCGTGAATTTAAAAACTGTGAATATATGCTCGCCTGCATTCGAGTATCTTTAGAGCCAGACCATTTATTATAAACACTGAAGAAATATTTTTAATTAAATAAATAAAGGGGGTTAATTTATATTGCACATTTTCAAGAGATTTCAGATTCCTTTTAGAATATTCAGAGAATGGTGATTTCGATTCAGGAAACATGTAAAGTTAATGAAGGCTGTGTTAATTTTCAAATGAAGATTTTGGTAATTTTCCAGACTATATTTGCGTTCCCTTTTCGGCTCTTGCGTGGTCCGCCTTGTACGTTAACTTTAACATGTTTCGATATTTGCTTCAGGGTCAACTAAGTCTTTCCTTAAATCCCGTTTCCGTATGCGAAGTCTCTCTTGAATTATTCAAATTATTCGTTAAATTCTGACCAAGGAATTCAGTCGAACACGCCATTTCAAAACTGCGGATAACCATCAGACGTCTCTTGACTTATCCGTACAGCAAAACGTGTGACTTCTAGAATAAACAACTCATAAAAATTCGAGCTGCTTTCACATGGCGAGGGAGGCATCCTAGAATAAAAAAATGTCACACGAATTGCTTCGTATGAAAGCAAAGAAATTTAATGGTTATCCACTTTTGTAAAATAGAAAGTTCGCTTATTTTTGCTAGTTATTATATCACTCTATAAAAGTATGCTTTATTTTAGATTAAATGTAAATTAATTCATAGGAAATGAAAGTAGAAATGATATCACTTCCTTAGAATGCTCTTAACTATAAAGAAATTAGGAAAAACGATTTTACAATTATTATGGGTTTATAATTTATTAGCGGATCTACAGCTCCAGATCTTACAAATCTTTCAACCGGCTACATCGCATTTGAATCGATCATGATATTGATCATTCACGCTTACTTGAACTATCATGTTATGAGCGATGATTACACTATTTAAAAAACGTTGAGTTTTCAAGTATAACTACTTGTAACAATTAATGTAATTTATTTTCCTCAACATGAAAACAACTGAAACGGCTCACCATTTGAACTGCTGAATTGTGTATGAACTTTTATTTTTCATGACAACACTATTTTTTTATGTTTAAGTTATTCAAGTTTTTTCATATTTAATGATTACACTAGTTTACAAATTTTAACTTTTGTCTTCCTCCAGAAAATCTTTTTATATTTTTAGGGATTTGTATGTCTACTGATGACAAATATAAAGACAGAAATTTTTTATCACTTCTGATTGTTTGTAAAATGATAAAAATGTTTTTATCAATTTTGCATTCTAATGAGTCTGCTCTTGCCAGTTAGAAATGAATTTATTCCTGGAAAAATGAATATGAAGTACAATCCCGTAGTTCCACCAAAAAATATCATTTTACCTCCCGTTCACTTCATTAAGATAGGCTTGATGAAAAACTTTATAAAAGCACTTAACCAACAAGGAGATGAATTTATTAAGTAATTGCAAAATGTATTCCCAAGGTTATCCAAAGCCAAACATAAAGAAGGCATATTTGTTGGCCCACAAATTAGAAAATTTTTAAAGAATGACAAATTTGAAAAATTTTTATCTGAGAAAAGGCTGCATGCATGGTGGTAAAAGAATTCTTGGGAAATAAAAAAAAGTGAGCACTCTAGATAAATTAAAGAACAGATGAAGGGGTTTCCAAATTGTTTCCAAATTTTTCGTTAATTATCACAAAATGGGTGTTAATACACTTCTTTGCTATGAAATTGCCCCACCCACAAGGAGTTATCCGAATGAGCCAAAAGTAGGTATACAGCAAGAGATACATCTGAATACGTTATGGAGCCAAGACGTGTACTCGTTTTTACAGGGTGTCCCAACGGAAAGCGGCATCAGTAAGTTGTGGCACCACCTCTAGCGGCTATGCATTGTTCCAGCCGCAAGTGATCATACAGGTGGCGAAAGACATCTTGGGGTACGTCTGCCCGGGCCTGGTGAACCTGCTGTGTCAGTTCATGGAGATTGAGGGGTGATCGTAAACGACGTCCCATGTCCCACACGTGCTCAATTGGCGATAGGTCTGGGGACCTCGCGGGCCATGGCAGGCAGTTGACATCATGGAGACGTGCCCTGCTTATGCTTGCCGTGTGCGGTCTGGCGTTATCCTGCTGAGAGACTGCGCCGGGTATTGTGGCAGAAAGGGCAATAATACGGGCTGCAGAATCTCTGTGACGTACCGTACTGCTGTCAGGGTGCCTTGGATGGTGACTAAAGGCATTCTGGTATCGTAGCCGATGGCACCCCAGACCATGATCCCAGGTGTTGGTCCACGATGGCGATACCGGATGCATTGTTCATTGGCACGTTCCAATGGTCTGCGCCACACCCGTCCGCCTCTGTCCTTGGTGTCCAAACACAAGCGGGATTCGTCGCTGAAGACCACCGGGAGCCATTCCATTCGCCAGCCCACTCGTTTACGACACCATTACAGTCGTATTGCACGGTGCTCAGGTGTCAAAGGAAGACACAACAATGGACACCTGGCAGACATTGTCGCGGCGTGCAACCGGCGTGTTATTGTCGCTATTGACACTGGAGCAGTACTGGGAATAGTGATGTTGTCACGCAGTTACCGCAGGGTGATGGTTCTGTCCGCTAGCGCTGTTCGCCGTATCCGCCTATCGGTACGAGCTGACGTGCTTCTCCGGGCCCCAGAGCCTGGTCTTCTGGCATGTGTGTCTTCCTCTCGCCATTGCCTCCAACATCGGCCTTTCGTCCGTGCGTCCCGCCACACATGGACAGCAATCCGTCTGGTTGACCATCCATCCTCGGAGAGGCATAATCCGACCTCGTTCAAAGTCCGTTAATTGCGTGAACGGTTGTCGTCGTCGCGGCATTGAGACCGTTGTGCGGATTACAGTCCTGTACGTTCACGAGGCAGTTGCTTCCTCCCTACTGCATGGAACGTCTCGCACAGGTGTCAACTGATGAGTCTATACAGGCACCCGGACACCCTGTATCAACCCAAATGGTCATGTCCTGTGAGCATGCATCTAATCGTTTACTAGTCGGAGGTGACGAGCCCCACATTAAATATGTATAAGGTCGGATAACGCCCTGTTGGTGGGGCAATTTCTTTGCAAAGCAGTGTATGTCTTTAAAACTCTTATTTTCTGGATTCATCTTTATTTTTTTCCTAAGGATCCTGGTGGCATGAGTTAACGTTTTCATCAGGACTTAGAGTATCTTGAGCAGCGATTTCAGCGATTTTTGGGATAAGCATATGTTAGGGGACTGTTGTTGGCTGGTGATAAGTGCAACTGACTGAAATTTTACAACAAAAAAAGAAGGAGTAAAGTGATACATTTTTATTTCTGTGTTTGTGGAAGTGTGTGAAAAACCTGCTTATTTGTTATAAAATTTGGAATAAATATATATTTTGAAAATGTTACGTGGTCGAATTTTTTGACAACAAACTTGAATTTAGCGACCTCATAAAAAACCCCAAAATAATCCATATCATCACTGGGGGAGCAAACCTATAAACTTGTTATCTTTCTTACTATTTTATTCATTATATTTTGTATTTTTATACTTTTGATATACTGCCTTTAAAAATTCTACGCAATGCCAAACAAAATTTATTGCTATATTATTTTGCTAAATAAGTAAAAGCAAAAATTCCTTCCGATTCACATTTTTATTCCTTCTTACTGAAAAATGAAACCCTTTTTACCTCATTTCAAAAGTAAGGGCTCTTCCATTCTGCTTTCCTCTACCGTTCCCTTTTTAACCTTTTCTTCTCTTAAGGAAGTCTACTGCCATTCTCAAGTTCTGTCAATGGAATAAGAAAGGCAGAAGTAATTGAATGTCTTTTTTTTCCTGAATCTTCTTCTTTCTTTTTTTTTTCTCTTTTCCAGCCGGAGGACAGACGAGGGTGATCCGGGCGTGCGGCTTCTCTCCTCCATATGATCCTAAGCGGCCATGCTACCGCCGTTCGGGGACGTTCGATGTCAGCGTGGAGTATTGCCACTGTACTGTCGACGGCTGTAATAACGCCATTTCCGTATCCGGGTCGAGTGTAATGAGCCTCCTTACTGCTGTAACGACACTCTTGTACTTAGTGCTGCCATGGTTGGCATAGAATGGAATTAAAAGGTTCTTTTCTGTTCATTCACTTCCGTTTGTCAAGAAGTCCAAGGCTCCCGCCAAACTTGGAACGAATCGCTCTCTCTCTCTCTCTCTCTCTCCCTCCTAGCTGTAAAGAGCTGGGAAAAGAAATCTTTGACATACACACATACATATTAACACACATACACTCTCTTTCTGTGTCTGTTTATAGAATTTTTTTGTGTTACAGAATCCAAAAAGTATTAATCAATAAAACATTTTTTATATTATAAGGAGAGCGAAATAGTGGGGATAGGTGTTCATCAGTGTTCTCTCGATAACGTCTGGAAGTGAACAAGAAGTGGACGAATTCTCACACAATACTAGGAACATTTACCTCTCTCATTCACAAGATCGTCACATTCGTAAATTGACATTTTACTCCTTTTACCTCCTTCTGAAATCATTTTTTTTATTCGAAATCTTGGTAACAGACCGTTTTAATTCAAAGACTTTTCTCCTGGTGAAACTGGCCTGTTTTGTATTTTTTTTATACAGTACCGCAGAAAATTCTGTATCTTAGTAAATTGTGAAAAAAGCCTCTTAGTTACTTTCAGAACTGCGTAAGTGTGATCTATTAGACTTTTACTCTAAATATAAATTTGCAGAAATTCCAATTGTAATTAATCCGAGAAAGATATTTAAGCTAATGAATTTGGTGTTTGCAAAGAATGTGGGCGGTTGTTATTGTCTAAATAAAGCATAATCATCCTTTATCTGCAAGATATAATATTCATCAACAACTCTCCCCATCCCACTGCCAATCTCTAATGTTTTAAATATTCGAGAGTTTAATTATCGGTAGTATAATTACTGTATTGTTATTAACGATTATTAACGAGATTATGACCACCGATTAGATTTATGTTTCAAAATTTGTCACAATCAATTCTTGGGTTGCTTTTGCCTACCGTCCTCAGAATTAATCATTTAAAAAAGGTAAATAAAGATAAACCTCAATAGTGAATTAGCTAAAATACATATCATTTGACATTCAGTAATAGAACTTATATCAATTTAAATTTACATTCAAATCAATACTGCACTGAATGTTTTTTTTTTTTTAATTCTAATAAAGATTTAGAACATTGTTGATTCGTCGCAGAAAAAAAGTCCTACTTTAAAAAGATCCAACAGAACTATTTCTGATTTGACGTTATTACAGAATTAATGAAAATTTAATTCATGTTGAGCATTATACGTGTTTGCTGCCAAGTATGAAATAAAAATTGAAAATTTTATTTTATAATTCATTACTCATGGATATTAATTGTTTTTAGATGATTATGGATAACGTTAACTTAACTTTGTTGAATTAGATATTAGTGTTAAAAAATAAATTTAGAAATATCTGCTATAAGTGGGTTTTATGGAGAAGTTCCCTTTACCAATAAGCTACCATAGTCGAACTTGCCAAGGAGATTTCTTGCTATGAACTAGTCATCGACCTAGTCTAAGCTAATTTGTTAACTTGAAGAGAGAGGGAGAAAATAACTTTCAACAGAAGATATACCGAATGGAAAATAGGATTTGGCTATAGGCTGACTTGATAGCCCGCCATCAGAATTTTGTAGTTGCGCCGGTGGAAGAATAAGAAAGAAGACTCAAAACCAATTTGGTGATTCGTTAGAAAATGCCCTCTTATACGAAGTGGGTTTCATCCTTAACGGCGAGTATTTGGCTTGGAAGTTTCTTTATAATATACATATATATTTTTTCTTTTCGTTTATTATTCTTCCCTAAACAAACGTGCCTTGGTTTAGCATTAAATACGACATTCGCTTAACGATGATCGATCGAATGACGTCACTCGGACAGTACAAAAAAAAATGACGTAAAAATAAAAGGAAGAGAGGGCAAATTTTAAAAAAAATAATAAAAGATCAACCTCCAATCGTTTCTTCCTTCTTCTCAGCGAAAGAACTCAACTATGGTACTCTACTTTACCTGGTGACTCCTTTCCTGGTGACTCCTTATTAAAAATTTTCAAAGAAAAAGTGGCTGTTGTTGTGATAATTGTAGCTTCTTCTCTTCTATTTTTATTTTCAATGAAACCCTTTTGTAAAGCGTTAAATAGACCCATGTTGTATTTCTAAAAGATAAAACCACTAACTTCTTCCAAAAAATTATATTATATATATTAAAAAAAATTCGTGATTGAAGAAAGAAACATCGTGTTCTCTTCAAGGCCTAAAGTATATATTTCAAGTAATATGTATAAAATAAAAATTTATATAATTTCGAATACAATGTCTATTCTGCCTATGACTACGTGTTTGTTCGATGTTCTACTACTAATACTACTACTTCTGTCTGCTACTGTCTCACTGTGATCTTTTTGACGAATGTCTAGTAATACATTACAGTTAACGTTATTGAACTAAGAAAGTGTCTACGAAATTTGTTGCCTAGGTGCTAGATTATTAGAGTAATTAAAAATTGTGATAGGGTAAACAAAAAAATAAGATTAATGTTCAAATTAAAAAATAAAAATTAAGTTTAAATTATGTGAAAAATTAAAAAAAAAAAATAATTATTATGACCTAAATAATTTCGTTTTTGTACAAATTTATGTTGTTTTCCTTGTAAAAAAAAAAAATGTTATGTTAAAAAGCACGTTTTATAAAGATGTTCAATGGCTAGTTGATAAATTAACATATCATTATCTACTACCATTTTTCTTATTGGATAAGAAAAAAAAAGAATTTTTTAAAATCTATTCTTGATAAATTATTCTTAGCATAATAACTTTTTTATAACTGCTTGAGATTTTGTGAACATATTTTTCTTGCGAATAAACGAATAACTCTGTCAATATGTAATCCGCTTAAAAATAATGATAAATTCCATTTTGAAGTTTGTTCTCAGAATTTGTAAAAAAAATTATTTTGAATGTAATTCACTAATTTTTTTAATTTGTGTCCAAGATTTGATTGTTGGTATTTATTAAGCTTTACTTTCATTTAAATTCGGGTATTCACGCTGCTTATAAGTTTAAGGTACTGGAAAAAATTAATGGAATAAAATATATAAACATAATGGGATGAAGAAGAAAATCCCATTTTCATTTTTCAAAATGGTATGTTTTTTAAAAATTGTTTTTTATTTAACTCACAAACGTTTGCTAAGTGGCCGTCTAGCTGTTATATTCTTCTGAAAATGAAATTTGGAGAACTGACACATCGAAGAAAATATATTTGAAAAAGTTTATTGATCTTGGCAAGAGTAAATAAATAATTCTATTTTCATTTCTAAAAAAACAATCAGTAGATAAATAAAGAGCCCTTATAAAAATCCAACTATTAAGAGAGCCCCACGTATAGAAATCTCTATATTAAAAAGGAAAAAAAAAAGAAACAACTTTTAAATTCAGTGCATGTTTTAAATGAAAATAATTAAAACACAATTCTTCGCTTTTGTTCTAAGGTTTAATGGCCCTATTTAATGGGTTAATCGCTTAAGAAAAATGAAGCTCTAGCCAATAATTTAGTCGAAGCAATACTTCAAAATTTTGCTAGAAACCTCGTCTCTTGTTTGGCTGTTATGATTACAGGAGAAGGTTATTAGCAACGAGCCAAAATGATCGGGTTAATGAATATGTAAATTTTATTTCCCAAAATTAACATACAGTTAATATTAGCAACGACCAATTACGACCGAGTAACCATTAAAATTCAGTGTAGTGTTTCCAATGAATTCGTTCTTTGTTCATATATTTTGAGAGATCTGTTTTCTGTTGGGAGGGATTGGATGTCCATAGTGTTTGATAAGCTTGATCTCTTCTAATAAGTATTACTTTTCGTGTTCAATCTAGTTCCAATAAAAATGTGCGAAATTTTGTACCAAGTGTTATCATTGTCGTTTAACCGCAAGCATTCATTTGTTAAAGCTGTCGTTCTCTCCAAATGAGACATTTATGACTCCTATTAATAGCATCCACTGTCCGACCAGAATGATGTATGGTGCGTCCAACTAATGAAGTCTCGTTCAGAACGAGAAACAACCTTCCATCCCCCTGTGACGTCATCATTCCTCCTCCACCACCCATCCCCACCTCACGTCGAGCGCAAATATTAAACGACTCGACTTTCTTTATTAAAAATGACGAGATTTTAATTTTTACGTTACGTTGAGGGAACGCGATTGCTCATTAAAAAAATCCCTCGTGGTCGTAAATCAAACGTTGAAGTTTCTAACGTTGAGAAGTTTTTTTGGATTTTTGAAAAAAAAAATCTATATGTTTATGCAAAGTTTACGTCTGAAAAATAAATTAGTGAATTCCCTCTTTCCCAACCCCTTTTTAATAATAAAATTCTCCCAAATGAGATACGACATCCATTCAAGTACTGCAAACGTACAATCACATCAAAGTAGATTACTTCGTCTATGTGCTATCAGGTAATAATAATAATAATAATAATAATAATAATAATAATAATAATAATAATAAT
>JAHWFO010060970.1:5468746-5488333 GCA_023313115.1 Rhysida immarginata
ATAATAATAATAATAATAATAATAATAATAATAATAATAATAATAATGCCAATTATAATCTCACAAAAGCTCTTTGACGTTGCTTTATTCCAATCGCTGCATCCTGTCAACAATCGCCTCTCCACAACAGGAGATTCGCTTTCCCTTAAATTTTCCATAGATCTAGCAGCAGTAACAATAACAACAGCAGTCGTTTTGCCAGTTGATAATTTTTTTTTTTTAAATTCGAAGGTGGAAAACTCCCATTATACGGCAAAATCGCCACTTTCCGCCCGATTTCCCCTTTTTAACAGACGGCGACTGTCGAGGGCAACGGCCGATCAAGCAGCGACGACTTTGACCACTTCACAGTTTTCAAACAGCACCGTTCAATGTACAATCTTCACGCCGTAATTAAAGTTATTCATTACTGGGTAGGAGATTACTTATTCTCACTTCCTTTTATACATTTTTCAACTTTCCTCCCCCCCTCCCCATTAGCCAAGCTTTATCGGACTTTTTTGAAAGATAAATACTCTAAACATTTCCAAAATATCAGGTCGCAAGAATGTTTTATTTTGGAGGAGCAACAGCTAAGCCACTTTCTTTACTTTTTTATACTCCTTTATTCATCACTGTTTGAGTTTTGAAACGAGTTTGTAAAACGAAAATAACTGGTTAAGTGCAATCACAGACTGAGCATGTTTAATACAGAGAATAATTGTACAAGCGAAAAATAAAAGAATTTTTTTTCATAATATAAATGTTTCTTTTCTTAAAATAATAAAATTAGTTAGATTTTAAAATTAAAATTTTCTTTAAATGCCTGTCTATTTAAAAGCTATTTCAATTTTATATCTGCTTAATGCTCCAACTCGTATTCAGGAATTATTAAATCTTCAAAAAAAAAAAAAAGTTGTTAATAATTTAAATTATTTAGCTTTAAAGCGATTGAAAATTCTTTTTGTAGTTTTCGAAAGATAATCCTAATGTTTCAAGCTTTTCAGATAAAATATTCAACATTTTTTTAGACTGTATGTATTTAGGAACATGCCTGAATGAGCTTTTGACACCAATCGATTGTCTAAGAACCACGAAAATATTTTCGGCAGCATTTTGTGAATTAAACAAAATGTTCTGAGAAATATAGTGCTTACTACGTTTATGGCTATAATTTAAATAGGCCAACATTTATCAAGAAGGAATATTAAAAAATTTTGGTTGCTTTAAGGATGGGTAATTTTATGTGGAGATTGTAGATGACAGTGGAATATCGATTCATGAACAGAAAAGTAACAGTTTCATGATGTGAAAAGAAAGAAACATCTAAAATTAAATTCCGTGAATTTGGTTGTGTGACCTTTGACATTTTAAACCGGCAAAGTACAGGACTTGTTTGCCAAACGAGATTCAATTAATTTACGAAGATCAAAATGAAATGCCATCATACATTATTTTATTAATGGAGAGACATTCAGTCATTCGCAGAAATTTTTCCAAATGCAAGAATACAATATACGAAAAGCATTCTCTGCCATAGATTTTCCTGTTTCTACTGAGCTGCATAAACTGCTTCTTGTAACACTCCTGAATTGAATCAAACTATCGTGAAAAATTTAACTTTAAATTAACAGTATTCATGGCAGTCATTATTAATTGGATACGAACGAATGAATACAAAATTTACATGCAAAATTAAAATCGTGATAACATAATTGACTAAATTCACGGTAATTAAAATTTCCCCTACAGCAGGAACTGAGCTATAAGAAATAAACGATCACGAACGCAGAATGCCCAAGCTGTTTTTTTTTTCTTCCCCTAAGCAAAACGATACCACGAGCCCAGTTGTTGGTGAGGCGAATCTTCATTTCCCACTACTATAATGGCTATGGATGCTATCTTGATACAGGCATCTTCAGACTTTAATGTAGGGGTTAGTTCTCCCAAATATCTCTGCATAGCCCTGGAACTAAATATCTGCATACTCTATACAGACCTGCCAACTATTTCTGGAGGAAAACCAGGTGAGAGTAAATTTTTGTAGGGTGAAATATACTGTACATATAGATAACATATTTAATTGTTACAAAAATTGTGCCTTAAATTTTACTTTTGGAATTAATTTAACACTATATGGAACCCGTCAAAATTTGACGGCAAACAACTCTGTGGTTTCATAAACAATCATACAATCCTCTCCACATAGAGTTCAAAGTCAAGAACTTTTCTAGCATTGATGATCAAATTAACAGCAATTACATACAACAATTAACGACGATAATAATGATCAATGCGCATGTGCAGAAGTGCCGATTTTGCTCTTAAAAAGTGCTTTTCGTTTTAATATATGTCACAATTACATATTATACAATAAGCTTAGTCAAAATAATTAAGGGAGTAAGATACACCGTACGTGAAATAAGTACCCAGTAAGTAAGTTGCTGGTGCATCATAGGGGAAGAAGGGAAAGTTTTAGGGGTACGTGAACTAAGTACTATTCGCCGGGAGATTTTTACGATGCGCCGGGTGACCGGGTGAGATTGTCAAAATCCGGGTGACACTTTGGCAGGTCTGTCTATATAATCGTAAACACTTACCGTATATACGCGAGTAATGGTCGAAAAATATATCTCCGAAAATTGGCCTTAAAAATAGAAACCGACTAATTTGGTGCTTAGTCATCATTTTTCCCGATTTTGGGCCTAAAAACGAGGACCGACTTATACGCAGATGAAACTTAAAGTTTCTTATCGAAAATGTCGAAAACTCAAAATTTAAATTGCGTCGTTACGTCATTTATGAACTTTCCGCACCAGCAGTTCATTAAATTCAAAGGAGCGATTACAATTAAATCGGCGGCAATTGTTGAGATTAAATGACGTTTTCGACACGTTTTCAGCAAACTTCGCGTGATGTTTAGACCCTTAACATTTGAGTTTTGAACATTTTGCATAAGGAACTTTGTAATCATGCAAAGGATCACGCTAGGTACTTTATGACCATCGAACCTGATACTCCCTGTATACGGTATGCTCATTTACGTGCTAGTCTAATTGAGCTGAAGCAACTTTACTGATTAAGATGTATTACTAACTAGAGGATCAAGAAAACTGTCAATCACTGCGTTACCATGGAAACAAGCTGAAGTGAACTTTAGCCTCGTACTAAGATTGCTGTTATATGAATTACTGTTTAATTGGTGGCCGTTAAAATGACCTTTTTTTTTGCAATTAATGCGAAATTAATTTTCCTCAGAAGAATCGTAATATTTTCTTGTTTGACCTGTTGCTTGAGCACGTGTTGAATAAAGCGCACCTTAAGCTGGACATGTCAATGATAAATAAATGTCCTGTGCAACGAAGCTAAGGAGCCACTGATTGGCTGATGAACTTAGCCTGTCATGACCACGTGATCTATTACAGGAAGAGCGAGTCTCATAATTTGTCTGGAGCAAATTTAGCATGAGAGTTTTATTATTTCTATTATGATTTATAATATTATTAAGTAGCGGAAGAATGGAGCTATTTATTGTTTTCACGATGTCCGTCCGTCCGTCCCCTTCATAATTTCCGCATTTTTTGAGGTAGAAGGTTGAAATTCGGAATGTAGCTTACTATGGGCATGTGAACTTTCACTATTTAGTTTGGTTTTGATTGGCCCGCTGGGGTCGGAGTTTCGGAGGCGGAAATTAGAGGGGAACAAAAGGTCTACGCGTATTTACGCATATAAAGAAACGAAATTCGGTATGCAGGTTCCTCTAAGCAAGATCAACATCACTGTAAAATTTGGGCCAAATTGTCCCAATAGGGTCGGAATTGTGGGGGTGGCAATCACTTGGTCTTTAGAACTTTATGGCAATATATAGGGTGTGATATATCATTCGATCGAAAATGATGAGAAAGGAACGAAGATAAGGTTCTTTTATATTTTCTAAATACAAAGTTCGAAAAAATCAATGTTTGATTAAAAAAATGGGGGGGGGGTAAAAAAGTGCAGATGAAGGAATAAAAAAAATAGGTGAACTCAAGGCTTCCGCTACTTTCCTATACCTTCCTGGGGAGGCTTAATTTCTTGTTGGCATAGAAATCACATAATAATTTTTCAAACCTTGTCAAACATAATGAATCTTCATACGCAATTATGCAATGATCACAATTCCGTAGGCATGTGTGGACACTGCCTAGACAAAATAATAACTATGTCAAGACCCCACATGTTACACACCCGACAAATTGATATCATTTCTATAGTAGTCCTCCATGGCGGTTTTACAGAGCAACTGTTGTTACGTTGAGGACATTCTACGGCCCCTTGTACTGCCTTTCCTTTTACGGCACTTGTGACTTGCTTTTCACACACATTGTGGTTCGTCATGAATTTTCTCCGTACATGGACACATTGGTTTGAACAGCCAGATCAGTCTTCCTGTTGAGCACATTTGAAATGCGATGACATTGCCTGCGACCAATTCAGAATGGCGTATAATTTATCCGCCATTTGGAAGTCATTGGCAAGCTATATGAATCCATGCCATTCCAGGTAACAGCTGATGTCTATGCCAGAGGTGTACCAACGCTATACGGATTTGCTCACTTTGTGTAACATTTTCTGTCTTATAACTCATCCAAATGTTCTGAAAATTTAATCATTTCTTTCTCTATATGAGAGCCCAAGAAATCTAAACATCGTGCCATTGGCATACATACTTCTTGGTGCGCCGATTTTCTTTTTTTTTTTATCAAAGAGTGTATGATACGTAAATGTAATAAAGGAATTATTATTTTTTAATTTACTATAAAAATATACACCAAAAGTTTGCATTTTTTTTAGAATGATTAAGATTTTTGAATAACCCAAGCAGCATAATTTTCTAAAGAAATATTAATAAAATAATACAAATAACTTAATGTAAATGTTTTTTAAGTGAATTATTTAAAAATGTTTGCAGGATATTCATTAAATTGGATGAAACTAATAATAAAAATGATAACAATCAAATATCTGTGTTCTACATTAAATCAAATGATACTCAAAAATTTGAAATGCACTCCTTGAAATTCTGAACGTGATGTTTAATATAGTTTTACTTTAATATAAGGTGAAATGAAAAACCACCAGAAAAACAACGGAAGAAAATGAAGAAAAAAACTTTCCGAAGGTACGTGTAATGTTCTACTCGTTCATTATGTCCTTATTGAAAAAAACAAGTTGAAAAATACGTTGTTGGTGAGGGTAAGTCATCAATATGTTCGTCGTACACGAGCTCAATAATGACACGTCAAGGTGGAATTTCTAATTAACGATTCCTCCCACACACTTTTAAAGGTTCTTTTCTCTTTCTTCTCACCTCCGTCTTGATTCATTCTACTTCCGGTTTTAAATGGTTTCTTCCTCCCACCCTCCACAATCCATTCATTTGGATTTCAGTGGAGAAACGTTTCACTTCTTCAGTGAATTGTGCCACCAGTAAGTTAAGTAATGTACCTTGTGGAACGCATTGCTCTACACGCACACGCAAAGAGGGAAAAAAAAAGAAAATAAGAAAAAGTGGAGAAGGAAAGTTTCGTCGACATTCACTTCCCACTGTCACTGAAAGCTCTTTAAAATCCTTTTGGGGTAAGAGGAAAGGAAAGAACGCCTACAAGTCTAGTACGTTTATATATCTCTTTAATAGACAGGGGATGAGTATAAAGTAGTGTTTGAGAAACATAAAATTATTCGAATTTTCACTTTTTTTTGCGAGAAACGATTCCTTCAGGAAAAGTATAGCTATTATCCTGTAGAAGGACTGCAATAAATCATGTGTAATGAGTGGAGACGTAATATCAAGAGTAATCGATGGATAGCAATGTCCTCTTCTCAATTAATTCAATGGTCGTCGAATGCAATTTACTGGACCCCAAATTGTTTGTCAGATAGCTTTAGGGGTCGGGTTTCGTCTCTTAGTTCTTTATTTCCACCCATGATATAGGAGTAAAAGCTTCCTCCATAGAACGCGGTCTGAGCAAGCGACTGCAGTCAATAATATATTTCATAATCCGCCCATGATAACTGAAACCTATTTTATGAGCCATTATGTGCATCGATTTTAAGATCTTGTTACAAGAGAATTATTACCAAAGGGCATTCCTATCCCTCGTAAATCGCAATTTTCCGAATCTCCACCCATCCAAGTTATTCATTACTATCTGTGGAGCTATTTTTTTTTTTAACTATTTTAATATAATCGTTTAAAGCATTCCATTAAAGCTACTATTAATCCTTGCCTCTTTTAAAATTACTCGAGCGAATTGTAATCGTCGAATATTTGCAATCAATGCACTTCACAGTAGGACAAACCTTCCATCGATTATTTCCAGTTACAGGGAATCAAGTTCCGATCGATTTAATTAAATCCGGAGTAATTTGTTCCCGTCTTACCTGAAATTTAAGTCGATGGCCCACTTGCCTCTTCAGACGACAACAACCTGAAATATCGATTGATTTTATCGGAAGCTTCGGCGATCTTTTAACTCCTTCTTCTTGGATTTTTTTTTATTTTATTCAGTTCACTTTCTATTTCTCACTACCTCCTCATCCCCTCTCCATTTCCTCTTTTCTCTCCTGTCCTTCCCCCTTCTTTTTCCATTAAGAGCCTCGGCTGAGATTTACCTTTAGGGTGGTAGAATGGAACTGAACTCAAGAATCGTTTGCTGATGACGATCTTCAAAAACTTTGGATTCCTGAGATTCCACCAGAGAACAGAAGACTATTGTAATCTATCCAAATATTACAAGTAACGCGTGTTTTTATAACCACACTATTATATTATGGTTTCAGCTGCTATTTCTACCACAGGCCTAAGTTTCTTATTTGCTCTTACAACAGTATTTTATCAATGATCAGAAGCATTGGGTACATGAATGTTTCAAATGGTAACTAAGAAGCTATATTTTTATACTTTTACTTAACTCCCTGTTTCATTCAAATCTTACAATCAATTTTTCACCCAACAACTCTAAATTTGGCACACTGATCCATTTACGGTAACACAATAATTTATAATTTCGGAATTAAAACAAAAAATTAAAAATTACTGTCAGGTATCAATTAACCTGCAAATGAATGGTTATCATGCAAGCTTGGAACAATTTCTGGCGATGTTGTTTGACCGATGTGTTAAGAATACTAATTCCCAGACGTGAATTTTGTTTGAATTGTTTGTTAACAAGCCTTTTTCATTTATTACTGAAGGCCGAATTTAATTAAAGATTCAACCGGAAGTCGCTTGAAACGTTTAAATAATAAAAATAAGTAAAAAAATTTAAGCTAAAATGAAATCTCGTTTTTGGTAGCATTTGATCATAAAATTAGAAAAAGTGTGCCGACGTTTTAAATATTAAATTTTAAATTTTAGATGAAAATACTACATAATAAAATAACCACACTTTTAATTTTATTTTAATTTTATAAATTCCTATTTAAATAAGAGGCAGCAAAAATTATTTTTTTCTTTTCAGTGCACTTTATAAAGTAAAGGCTGTGCTTGAAAAGTTTTTTTTTTATATTTTTATTTTATAAATTATGAGATGATGGGAGAATTTTTTAATTTCGTCACAACTACTTTAATTAGACATGGGTTAATTGAAAAAAAAGCATCCTAGTAAAACATTAAATATGTTGTTTTTTTCAGCACTAATCTAGCATGCAATGTCTCGTAATATTAATAAAATTAAATCAAAAAAAATAAGCTTAATACTCCTATAATCGCAAATACCCTTACATATCATGTTTCATTTCATTACCCTTTTACGTTTTTCTTAATGTCCTGGTTTACCAAATAACGTTGATAAATATAGGATTGCAATTTAATTCAATTGAGAATATTCGAAATGAATGGTCTATACAAGATGAGGTAACTAAACAATACTAAAAAAATACAGAAAAATATAAACTGTCGAAAGGGAGATATATAATACAGACCGACTTCAGTGCATTGTGGTTCCAGAAAGATGGCACTTCACCACACGACGGTCATTGCTTCCGCCATTGCCTGAATGAACATTTCCTTTATTGGATTTTGGCGTCGAGGAATCATCGAATGGTCGGCAGGTTTCCAGAACTGATCACCTTGGACTTTCTTTTTTTTAAAAAGCTTTTATTAAACTTTGCGATGTTAGTTTGTTTAGGTCAAATCTTGTAATCAATATTAAACCAACTTCCCGATAAGCTAGGGAGCTGAAACTTGACACATATACACAGGATCGATGACAATTTACGTTAAAGAAAAAAATTTTCAAATCGGTTCATTGGTTCGTGTTCTAATGGTACTAATTCATTACTACGAATTGTCCAATTGCCACAACAAACAATTCGTTATGGCGTGAGGTAAATGTATCTATTGTTTATTGTTGCAAAATTAAGCTTTACTGTTGCCACTATACTCTGTCCAACGAAAGAAAAACTGGGTGTGTCCAGTTAAATTTCCAATTT
The DNA here is from genome assembly GCA_023313115.1 of Rhysida immarginata. Lineage (NCBI taxonomy): Eukaryota > Metazoa > Arthropoda > Chilopoda > Scolopendromorpha > Scolopendridae > Rhysida > Rhysida immarginata. Next base: position 5,477,201 of record JAHWFO010060970.1, read on the forward strand.
CAATTGTTAGCGATTGTTAGTTTTACTTAGCAACAATGTCTAACAATTGAAATAGGAAATTTAATTAGACATGCCCAGTTTTTCTTTCGTTGGATAGAGTATAAATAAAACATTATAAAAGCTTGGTTTGAAAAACCCTTTTCCTCTTTTTTTTTTTTTTTTTTTTTGTTGTTGTTGGTGAATATCCCAAAAATTTCGGTGCCGTGAATTGCTGCAGCACGTCAGGGATTGTTTCGGGACCATATATCCCTGTTATGCTACAGAATTTATATCCAGCTTAACCGTTAGAATTTTTGAACAGTGCGATGAAATACTGAATATCTTTAGAAGATATGTAAGCTTAATAGAATTTTCCGTTGGTTGAGGCAAATTATTAGAAATATATAACAGAGAGATAAAAGTTATTAAATTACGTATTCTTCTCCCGCAAAACACGCAAATTATACATTGTAGATATGATTTATTTTGAACAAAATTGAAGAAAATCTCGTAGTTTTTTAATTCTTTCTTCCACTTTTAAAAAAAATTCTTTGAGGCTACATCGAAACTATTATTCCTTGTACAAGTAACAAAATTTGCCAATGTATTAATCTCAAGATAATCTTCTGGGAGAGATAAAAAAGGCAAAACATCCGACAAAAGAACTAATTCCACTATTTATCTGCGGTCATTTTCAATTCACTGCTTGAATTAAACACTTTTGTGAGAAATAAAGTGCAATTTTTAAATCTGTATCAAGGGAATATTTGTAACAATAATGTGGAGACATAAAGCATGACCACATTTCGTTTTAATCTATTCAATTCATGACTGAGTATCTTTGTATTGCAATGCGATTCCAATCTGCAGTTAGCTTCTGAACTATGCTATTTTGTATTAAGGAGAAACTGTCCAAAACTGAAGAGATTTTACGTAAAAAATATTCGATCTGTCATGAGGAATTATTTTTTTTGAAAAGCATAAAATAAAATGACAATGATAAAACAAATGCTTCTAAATTCTTTTTTCTAATTTATTGTTTAGGGATGAATTATTTGAACAAAGAACGGAGAAATGCAAATTTTTAAAGGGAAAATTAGATTCTAAAAATGCAGAACCGCTGTTCGCGTTCTTTCCATTAAAAGGAGTTGATGATAGGATGTTACGGCTGAGTGAGCGATAAATTGAAAAGATAGGAGTCCTGATTTGATTCCTTTATCTTGTCAGAAAGTGACAAAAGCTTTCGAGATCCTCCCGTCATTTTCATTTCTGTTTGGTTTTAATTTAAATTACTCCCTCTGATTTGAAAACCAAAAGGAGATTTTTACGAATGTCGAAGCAAACGCGTTGAATACGATTCGTCGTTAGATTAATCTATTAACTGTACATGTAGTTATAGCCTTTAATCAAACTGAACGGTAATTACTCTTAAGTGATTTCAGGGAATTTCCATAGCGCTCTGAATAAATACTTTTAAATATTTCATCAGGACCACTTTATCCTTGACAAAGTCAACAGTTACCTTAACGGACAACCGAATTAGCACGGACGACCGCATCGAAGATAGCCGAACTTTCTCCATTATTAATTTCCAAGACAATTCACTCGGAAGTAAAGTTTGGAATCGGTGAAGTGTCAATTAGGCGTCGAACTCTCTTTTCCAAAGAGTGTTCGAAATGTTTCCAGAGATCGAGGTGAAATGAAAAGAAATAAAAATGGGTGTGAGGAGCGACTTAAAACGAATTAAAAGGCGAAAGAAAGGGGAAAGGAAGAGGTAAATCCACATCGTTTTTATCATTCGGGAAAATTACTGAAAAAATTTCGAGTAACTTAAAATATTTCAACTCATTTCTGAAGAATAAGATAAATGTTTTAACGGTTTCAAATTAAAGCAGCAATAAAAATAGCGTAAGTTCCTCCATAAAAAAGTCGAGTGTTTCAACCCACTGAATTCCATAAAAACCGTCGAAGAGCCTTTTAAGATCTTGCGATTCTTCATCGATGTATAAATATTGCTGACAGACACAGGTGCCACTGACATTTGAGGAATTGTGGAACTTTAACATTAAATTGATTTAGAAAACCTGGTTGTCACTAAGCAATGGAGCTAACTGTATTAATAATACCTTCCTTTTCCTCGAGTATATTTAAGTCCAAAAAGCCATGTTCAAGTTTATAAAAGATGATGAATGCCTACAATGTGTGGCAAAAACTTCTCCCACTAACCTAACTCTTTCCAATGTGGTCAAAATAAATGAATGGTTTCTCAACTCAAATTGGTTAGTCCGTATTTGTAAATATCAGAAAAAAATATTTGCTATTATAACGCATAGGTTTATATATGCGATTAGGTTATTTTTCCCCATGAAAAATTATTAATCAAGTTAAGGTTTATATAATTCACAAAACACATATTTAAAAATAATTATTTGGCATTATACAGGGTGTTTTTGAATTGAGTACAGATTTTTTGGGAGATGATAGAAGAGGTCCTTAGAAGTATTTTTTGTCAAATGAACATGGGGTCCCCGCAGCTCTGTTTACTTACAATACTGCATTGAACAATCAAATGACACCGGGACGCAGTGTGCGTTGGTAGGCCTAGATTATTAACAATTAACACAAGCAATCTACTGTATGACTTTTACAGTAATTGTTCGAAATGACCGCCATTTGCTTCATAGCACATTTCGCAACGCCTTATGATAGATTGATGTACGCGTGGAAACAGTTGATTTGTCCTAAGACTTTTCAACAAACAAGCACGTGCACCTTGAAATTTCTTTGCAAACAATTACTTTAAAAGTTATTACAGTAGATTGCTTGTGTTAATTGTTAAAAATAAAATAATCTAGGCCTACCAACGCACACTGCGTCCCGGTGTCATGTGATTGTTCAATGCAGTATTGTAAGTAAACGGAGCTGCGGGGACCCCATGTTCATATGACAAAAAATACTTCTAAGGACCTCTTCTATCATCGCCCAAAAAATCTGTACTCAATTCAAAAACACCCTGTAGATAAATTTATTCCCTAAACACTATTATGTCTCATCTTTATTCTTCCTTAATTCATGGAATTAACATGAATTAACGCAAAATTAAATGGCAATGATTTGTTAGCTGTGAATTGTCTTAGAACTTGGAATTATTTTGAATAGAACCACTTTCAAGATGTGGCTTTGGACACTATCTAATAGATTTCAAAACAATTATGTTGTTGTGGCATCTTTGGGAATAATCATTCTGCGATTTGTTGCAGTTAGTGCTGGAGATTCTTAACGTATGTTCAAAATTAGAAACCCCATATACAATATTCAAAAGAGTTAATAAAAATAAAAGAGATGTTGTATGGAAAACTAAGATCCAATAATCAGTTAGTTCTTCACGTCTCCGCCAGAGTCCTCTGTTGCCATTTTTCTTTTCGCCTTTTAGGAGGCGGTATCAGACCTTGTGCTAGAGTGCGTGATCTCTTCAAACGACTAAAATTGGTACGCATTTGCAGGACATGAAATTGATGAGGTCTCATGCTGTCGAGAATAAACCAGTGACTCAAAATCTAAGTTTTTTCCAATTCGAAATATGAATTCTTGTTTTAATTATTTTCAAACAAAATTCTTAATATTTGTCCATGGAATAGTAATTCGGCCATATAAAAAAAGAGGGGAAAACTGGTCGACAACTCTTGGTCTTTTATCGAACTCTTCTGTCTTTTTTAGATCTCGAAGATGGTTTTTAAAACAGCGCGAGAATAAAACTTTTGGCTCGAAATCAAACCAATATGTCCTTATCTCATCACTTATTACGTTGTTTTTTGAAAGTTTCATCACCGTTGGCACGATGAAGAAGTTCTTAGCTGGCGGGAAGATGCTTCAGGTTTCCTTTTTCAGTTAAGAAAAAGCTCCGTCCAAGTTCCACCAGTTTGCAGCCAAAATAATCAATTGCTTTGCTTTACTTCGCTAAGCATAAAATTTGAAATCCGATGGAAATCTTCTCAGATATCCTTCAACCTTTCAGTGCTTAAACATTTTGGTAAACGATTTAAACTTTGACAATATATTTTGCGCCACATTATCAATTTCCCATTAAAGCGGTTCAATTTTTTAATGATCGTTGTCAAGTTGGATGCTGTCATAGGTGTTTCCAGGTGGCTTCCAACAGGTTTGTAAATTTTCTTTATTATTTTTAGAAGTTAATACAGGGTGTCCCGTAATGAGTGAACGAAATGAGAGATGATAGCTGGGGTTTTGACCTACCAAAATATCAAAATATGACCTTAATAAAAACCTCAACGTTTTGGTGATATTAAGATAATCCCAGCTTATCATCCATCAAATTTGCGTTCACTCATTACGGGACACTGTGTAAGTGAAATAAAGACAATTACGGTAAAGTTGATTTTAATGTAAAGCAACGTGTAAAGATGATTTAATTTAGGATTTGATAAAAATGAAAAGTCACATTACTTTGAGGAATCGATATTGATTTATTCGCCCAACTAGTCTTATGACACTCGTTCACTAACTGGTAGTTTAGCAAGAATAAATAAAGTAACTGTGAATAGGCGATGTGCAATCTCCCTTACGTCTACAAGGTCAAAAAATTAATAATATAAAAAAAAGCTGAACTTTTTGTGCCTATTTCAACCAGAGACTTTCAATAGGGAGACATGTCATTTACTTAATTTTCATGTAATACGGACTCTTAGGTGTTTCATTGGATATGTTCAGATGGCGCTGTAACGACGACGACATAGTTTCGATTATAAGTTTCGCTATATGTTCAAAGTTTAGCAACGATCAAATAGAAGAGCGAAAACCATCAGAACTTGTCAGATTGTTTTACTAAGACATGTCTGGTCAGCGGTGTGCTGCAAAATTGTGCGCCCAACGTCGTGCTGTAAAGCACCTTTCGTTCTTTAGATTTCAAACGGAGCCTGAGAGGTACGTTTATTTACAGTAGATATCTTATTTATAAATCGTTAACTTCCATAGTGCCTAACAACAATCCAACCTTCATTTTTTCCAACAAACGAAAAAACACTGATTGTTAAAATTCTATTTATTGTTAAAAGCCAAAAATATAATTATCAACATAATTTTTTACTATAGTAGCTATATCGATTGTTTTAAAAAACGTGCCAAAAATTTTAAAAAATCAAATTAAATCCTAAATAAGCAATTTTACCTAAAATAAATTATGAAATTCTTTACATTATGTTTATGATTCTTGTTTTTTAATTTTAATAAAGATAGTAAAAATCCAAATGAAAATCTTTTGAAATTGATTAGCGAAATTTTTCAAAAATAAATCAATTCGTGTTTTTTCATTACATATGCATAATTATACTTTCTTAGTTTATTGCTGTCGTTAACTTAAAGTTTTTATATTTTTGACATTGTTAGGTGCAAAATATGGTTAACAGCCTATGGAAGAAGCGACCTGCTTACTGAAACTTTTGAAAAAATCAGTAAAAATTACGTACTATGTGCAGCACATTTCACAAATGAACAATTTTATAACGCCAGCAAGAGAAGCTGTCTATTAAATTAGCAGTTCCCACCATTTTTACAAGAACATGGAAAACATCAACTCATGGTGCACCATCCACTTCACAGCACCATGAACCTTCACCATCCACTTCACAATATCAAGAAGTGCCCCTTCCGCTCTTTGTACATCGGAAGTGCACTATGAATCATCCCAAGATGATCCCAAAAAGTTACTTCAGGAAGAAAAGACTGCAAGTGTCAAAAGAAAATTACCATTTCTCAACACACTATCACCAAAAAAGCAGGAAAAAAACAAACAGCAACAGAACTAGCTGCCACCCCGAAAAAAGCGACTACGAATGAAGCTAAATAAATACAGAGTAAGTTTGCAAAGAGCCAGAAAACAATTATCTGAAATGCAGGCAAAGTTTATATAACAGTGTTATAATTATCTATAGGTGATATTCGAGATTTCTGTAGCGATTACATTTTCACTGTCCGTACTTTTTCCTGATCGATTGTTTGTCTTTTATAAATTTGTAGATGTGAGATTCATTAGCATTTGTATATATCATTTTTCGCATAGTTCAATCTTATCATCTTTAGATTCTGATAATGGGAATTATAAAATACACATTCGGAATTATGTGGAGATTTTTGCATGATAAATGGACATAAACTAATATTTATAAAAATTATTTAGCAATTTAAGTTTTAACAGGACAGATGAGTTTGTACTTTTGTGAAAATTATTTTCAATACAAAATAAAGTTGCTTTAAATTTAAAATGTTTTATTGCCGTTCCTGTTTAAATATAAGATGTCCAGAAAATAATTTTAAAATTAAAAACATAAGTAAAAAAAAATGTTAAACTGAAAAAAACTTTGTACAACGAAATTTAACTGAACACGCCCAGGTTTTACTGTGACGTCAATAATGCCTTCCCTCAATGTTACTACTAGCGTCATTCATGGATGGCCTGAGTGTTTCATTGCAAATGTTCAGAGGGCGCCTATTGACAGCATATTACATTTTTTCTAAGGGAAAATAATGAAATGGCATGTCTGTCTATTGAAAGTCTCTGATTTCAACATTTGAACTTTTTTAAACTATTGAACAACCAAAGCAAGAAGGTGGTAAGTATAAAGTAACCAAAAAACTTCTTGCCGTTTTTATAAACCAATGCTATGTCAAAAACGGAGGGAAAAAAGCTTTTTTGGTTACCTTGTAGAAATCTGCATTAAACAAACATATTTACATTAATGTACCAAATTTACTTCATTTATAGCGAATTCATACTTTTCAAATAATTTATTACTATTTTTTTAAATCAGAAAAACATAAAAGTGATATTCGATAAATCTTTTGTCTTTGTCACTTCAGTTTCGAGACAGAGCCGTCACTACGCAATTCTAAAGAAAGAAATTAAAAGTTTTTATGAATTTCTGCTTTATTGCTTTTGGTTATAAACTTTGCTGACATTTAAAATCAGTAAGCGAATTTTAAACTGGCAATAAATTTGAAGGATAATATAGGCAGCCTTTGAAAGCTCGCCTGAGGGCGGTACATCCCTTAACGACGGCCGTGCTTTAATATTAATCATTATAAAAATATCTAAGCCTATTGAAAATGAAGATAGACCTAGGTATTCAAAGATATGAAAGTGTCGTTATATAGTAAAACCCCTATTTTTTTTGTAAAAATTGAGGTTGAAGATACTGTCCGAAGATTACTTAAAGAATAAAAATTGCTGACGGTTCAGAAGCCATATTTTAGCCTTCTTATCTTTTGTCAAAGATCTTCTGAAATGTCTTCTAGCTCAGCATAATTTTGCCGATGATTTGAATTATTGACATAGATAGTACCATAATTTCTTACACGGCCATAAATAGATTATTTTCTAAAAATTAAAGTATATATTAAATTAAAAGGAAAACTGACATTTATAAAGACTTCCAACAAAGAGATACCATTGTCCATTGGGTAAAGGATATCTTTACATGAGTGATTCAAAACCTTGATCCGCTTTAGGGTTCTCTCCGCTATAATGAAATATAGATGTAGAAGAACTTCAACTGTTTTGTTAGCATTTTTGGCTGAAATTCTCCAATAAAGAAATAAACATATCTTTCGATTCGCAACTGCTTTGATAATAATTTTTAACCGGAATTTTGGGTTAAGGAATCCTAATCCGTTTGCGTGCATCGAAAATATTATTTCAGTAGCGATTCATCACTTCTAAATCGGAAAAAAATACGGTAATAACATTATTTTGCTTTAATAAAAGTTTAATAACTTTAAAGCAAAGATAGATAAACTTGATTAAGTGCAGAATGGGGAAATTTATATAGCTACGCTTGCATAGCATTTAATTAGAAGTAATATGAAAGGACGCCTCTACTGGACTTATTGAAATTAACCAACCTTTCAAGCATGTCGCTTTATTATTAATCAATATTTAATATTGATCAATTTGTAACTCTTATAAGACTGATAAATCCTTTGATGTGTGTAGTGTTGGTGTTCTTTTGTTTTCATTGGAACTTTGTTGACTGTTGCTATCCAAATTCTTCGCGTCCCCTGATGAGCAGGATAATCGACGCTTTACGGCATTTTGCGGAACCCACTTATGCAGATTAATGCAGATTTATATTGATCTGAACATTTCCGTGGAACAAGTTTGCGAAACATGCCCGCTGTTTAGTAATTTAAATGTTTGGGATCTTATATTTAGATCTAACTTTTTATTTAGTGCACAATCCTGTTAAATGACAAAGGGCTTTTAACATTAGCCCATGGTGACTATTGTGAAATCGTCACCATCTGTTTTGTCTCTATTTCTTGGTGTAACAAATCAATGACCGTGTGCTGAAGCTAAAGCCGGCTGTAGGTGGGAGTGCGCGGGGCGGGAGGGAAGAGGGTTTTAGTTGCGTAAACAAATCGACGATGTTTTGCTCCTCTACTTCGCGTATAAAGAAACTAATTAGAGAAGACAAGGAAAGGAAGTTCTGTCTTCGCTGATTACAAAGCATGCGTTGACGTTGAAATTATTTTTTTTTCCCTTCCTTTTGTTTTGATTTTCCCCTTTGCCTTTGCCTTTCTTTTCTTTCTTTCTTTTTTTTTTTTAAAAAAGGAAAGCGTTGATTGATGATCAGCCAATTGCACCGGTTGCCTTTCCCATCGCGAGAGGTTGCCGTTTAAAGTGGGAGCCAAATGGACCTGAATCCCCCTCACTTTCCTACGACGAGAAGAAGAATCGAATCAGCACTGACTTTGTTGAATTTCCCCAAAGAAATGAAGTTCTGCGTTGCTTAAAACTTCTCCTCCAAAGGTAAGATTGGATTTAACTTAATTGTTTTCCAGCTCATTGTGGTTTTTCCATTTGAGATTCAATTTTGGGGAAAAAGTGCTTTTATACAATGGAATTAAACAGTTTAAATTAGCAATTACCACTAAACAGAAATAATGGAAAACTAAGTCGATGGCAGGACATGGTTAATGTGTTAAGTGCTTTAAGATGAATTTAGAAACGGAATTTCATTTTTTACTCTTATAAGGGCGAATAGCTCTGAAAGTGCTGCTGAAAGGCTAAGTACATGTTAAAATTCGTAATCCGTTTTCCTTCAAATATCGTTAAAACTTTACTGAAATGCTGTCTCTTATACACCTTAAAAAAGGCACGATTAGCGAATCAATTCAATACTTTAATTTGCAAAGTTTTCAACGCCGCGTGCACCAAAAATTAAAAAGATAAACGATGACTATTAAATTAGATAGTTTATCCTACATGTTCTTATACTTAAAAAATCTTTACATACTATATTTTCAGTGATTTATTATCAGAGAACAATGGACACGGCAACTCATGATAGGATTAATATCAAATATTAACATCGTAAAAATTGTTATTTAAAAATATTTTGGAACAGGAAATTAGAATTTAAATGAAAAATGAAAAATTTATGCGCAGGGCTCTATTTATCTGTTATTGTTAACAATTAATAGTAAGAAGCATCACATACGTTTTTTTATCCAGTCCATCTTATGACTACGACGGCAATTAGCATTTATAGTCTGGTCGTTATAATAACGGCAATGTTCTACACTAATCACATCATTTAAAGTTAAAATATTTTCTACCTAGATATTATTTCTTACAGATATATCATTATTTCAAACCTTGTCATTAATTTAAAGAGAACCCTATAAAACATAGGAAGAAAAAAATGTGCCGATAATTAAAAAATTACAACCTCTGACAATTAAGTTCGGTGAATGACGTCACACCCTAATCTGTGCGAGCTTTACCAACACCTCCTAGACAGAAGGCCTGCGCACAGAAACGTCATACATTGTTACATCATACAAAAGCGGCTATTGTTGATCTTATTTCTACCAATAATAAGCTCTCAATTTGGCCGTTTGACGATGATGTAACAATGTATACAGTTTCTGTGCGCAGGCCTTCTGTCTAGGTGGTGTTGGCTTTACGCGAGTAACAATGCATGTGAATACAAGCCCAGTCATTGTTTAAGCAAGTTCAGACAAGTCACGTTTGTGCGTGCAATGGTTTAGCAGATGCTCGTTTCTTCAGTTGAAGGTGTAGCGTGCGCACGTAACTGTGGATAATGGATCAAAGAGGAACACTGCCGTAATCGTGCAACAGTTTCTGGCCAACAAAGGGGTCGTATCCATAGCTCATCCACCTTATTCACCAGACTTGGCACCGGCAGACTTTTTCTTGTTCCCACGCCTGAAACGGGCCTTAAAGGGACACAGATTTGCGGACATTCCAGACATTCAAGCAAATGTGACACGTGAACTTAAAGCCATCCGTAAGGAGCTTCCAGGACTTATACACCCGATCCCAAAAGTGTATTGCCTTCCAGGGTGATTATTTCGAAGGACAATAAAGTAAATGTGGCTCTATCTGTTTTGCATTTTGTTGTGTGAACTCATTCACCGAACTTAATTGTCAGAGGTTGTATTACCGGTAATAGGCTAATAATTAAATAAATAAAATAGATGAAAAAGAAAAGCAAACAAAGCATGATAAAAATTTATATAACACTTAAATAGAATAGACTTTAGGATTGGCCGTTTGTCAACATTTAACAATTTTCAAGATCCCTTTTATAGGTGTCTGTACTCTCAAAGGTGTCTAATTGATTTTTTTGAATTTAACTAATTAACTTTAAATTATTTAAACTAATAATAGATTCAATTTTCCAAAATCTGTTTGGGAATGCTTGATCTTTCCGATCTGTCATATATTTTTTTCTTAAATATCTGCCCAACATAAATTTTTTCACAAAAGTCAGTGAAATAGATAAATTTCCGACTTTCCAGAGCTACGATAGCGTCTTTAGGATTTCCTAAAAGTGCATTTAAAAGCTATTATAATGAAATCCTTAAAAGCTATTTCAGGCCCCTTGCGGATCATAAGCTACATTAATATATTTGGGGCTCATGGTCTCTCGCGGAATCCTTTCTAGCAGTACTTAACAAATGAAGTCGGAAGTTTAACTGGTTATGCTCAGTCCAACTTTCGTTGGATAAACTACAGGCAAAATTACTAATAATTACTGCAAATACGAGTAAAATAAAATTACTCGAATACAGGGTGTTCTCGAATAACGTGTACAAACTTGGGGGGGGGGGGGG
>JAHWFO010060970.1:5488433-5531059 GCA_023313115.1 Rhysida immarginata
CAAATCTAAGCAACTTTGATTTTTTTCATTTTTTTCTCTGGGGCATTATTTTTGAGATAAAAAAAATGTTGAAATCCTGCCTGCAGAAAACAGTTGTTTGGATTCTGTGGGGACACTAAAGACATTGGTATACGAGACACCACTGGGATCCGATGAAGAGCTGGTAGCCAGAATCGCCGTAGCTGCGGACCAGATTCGCGAAGAACCAGGAACTTTTGAACGTGTTGCGGCGACGTTGTGAAGCATGCATTCATGCCAAAGGGAGTCAATTAGAGCACTTATTGTAAAACATTGCATGTTTCATAAAAAGCAAGTCACATTATTGTATTGTATGCAATGTGTTTTTGTTCTTTTTATTACATGATTGACCATGGACGTGTTCCAGAAGCACGGGTTGAGTAGCATATTACGTCTAAGCAACGTCCAACATTTTTTATCTCAAAAAACAATGCCCCAGAGAGAAAAAATGAATCAGGGAAATGTTGCTTAGAAATGTCCCTCTATCACCCTCCCCCCAAATTTGTACACGTTATTCGAGAACATCCTGCATATTTCATATTATACAGGGTGATTCTGAAAAAGTGTGTATAACTGTAAGCACTTTCAGAATCATTTGGTGATCAGAATGAACATTTTCTTTTGAACACTGAGATAAGAACAGAAATAAAAATGCCACCACCAAGATCAACAAGTTAATAACTCAGGTTCTTCAACGCCTAGAATAAATAATTTTGGAGGAATAATAGGGTACATAAAACTCTGTATACCGTTAAAATTTGATCGAATTCCAACGAGTAGTTTCCGATTTACGCACTCAACATCGTAACACGTGCTGGTTAGTACTCGCATGTGAGCATTGTTACGATTTTGAATGCGTAACTCGGAAACTATTCGTTGGAATACGATCAAATTTTAAGGATATACACAGTTTTATGTACCCTATTATTCCTCCAAAGTTGATTATTCTAGGCGTTGTAGCCTGAGTCATTAACTTATTGATCTTGGTGGCGGCATTTTTATTTCTGTTCATATCTCAGTTAGCGTTCAAATTCGGACCCACATTGTATAAAAGAAAATGTTCATTCTGGTTACCTCTGTCATTGCTTACAGTTATACATACTTTTTCAGAATCACCCTGTATAATATGAAATACGCAGGTGTTCTGGAATAACGTGTACAAACTTGGGTGGGGGGGTGATAGAGATGTACAAATATGAGATGTGACCTTAAATCAAATCAAAATTTAAACTGACCTATAAACAGAGTGGGTGATCTCGATTTGATGAATTCACAAGACTAATTACATGGATATAAAAAAAAATCTCGATAAATCATGCTATAACGAATATATCGAATTTTGACATCCCATATTCTTCTCGAAAATTCGGTATTTTTGATCGAGCCAGTAACCACCTCCAGAATATTTTCTTGGAACTCGATATTGCATTGATTGATACCAGTCCGACTTTCCTAGGAATTACCGTTTTCGAAATAAACTCTGACGAAATTTTAGTTTCTGGCCGATATCTACAACCTGTGACAATAAAGTTCGGTGAATGACGTCAAATTGCTAATGGTCGTAAGAATGCACCATCGTCGTATCCTGCCCCAGACAGGTTGAGACATGTTTAAACAAATTTGAGAGAATCAGCGCTGCGAGTGTGTTTATTGTGTTTAAACAGGACATTGAAGAGAGAAGGCGTAGTACGCGCGGTCGAAACCCAAAATGGATCAGCGAACGAAAGAGACTCATGAAATGATGACAGCAGTTTACAAAGAAAGTACTATAATGTACTTTGAAGTGTGTTTATGAGTGGTTTAAACGGTTCCGAGGAGGCCGGAACACCGTAGAAGACGCCCCTGAAGTGGCCAGACATCCAACGTAATGTTACGACCCATCTGAAGGCTATCCCTAAAAACGACTACGCCAGGAGTTTCCAGGACGTGTACAGGCGTTCCCAGAAGTGCATTACCATCGACGGGGATTACTTTGAAGGATAGTAACTGCTATTTCATGTAAGCGAGCAATCCACTCTCAATATGCCATCATTCACCGAACTTGATTGTCACAGGTTGTATAAAATTATTCGAATACGACAAAGTAGCATTCAATAACCATAAGAGTATTACACTGTACTTTGTCGAATGCTTTTTCTAAATCCACAAAGCAAATGATTCTTTTAACCAACTCCCCTATGATATACGATAATACAAGTGTGGTAATTAAATACCCGGACTAATACAAATACTCACAAACGGAAAAGTATTTATATCTGTTTAATATGAACAAGATAAGAGTAAAAGGATTTCTCAAATCAACCTTTTATTAGGTTTTATTTAGTGAGCTAAATAGAGCTTAATTTTGCAACAATAAACAATAGATACATTTAACTCTCGCCATAACGAATTGTTTGTTGTGGCAATTAGACAATTCGTAGTAGTGAATTAGTACTATTAGAATACGAACCAGTGAACTGATTTGAAAATTTTTTTCTTTAACATACATTGTCATCGATCCTGTGTATGAGTGTCAAGTTTCAGCTCCCTAGCTTGTCGGGAAGTTGGTTTAATATTGATTACAAGATTTGACCTAAACAAACTAACTTGCAAGTTAAATAAAAGCTTTTAAAAATGAAAAATCTGTTTAAAGTTTCAAAGTAATCTTCACCGGACAAAATACACTTTTGAACGCGTTTCTCAAATTTATAAAATAGTTTTAAAGTCCTCGGATGGAATCCTCTTGATTGCCGAGGTCGCGTTTTTCTTAATGTCGGGAACGTTTGAAATCGGGTACCTTTCAAAGCGTTTTTCATCTATCGGAACAGGAAAAAGTCTGTAGGGGTCAAACTCGGAGAACAGGGCGGGTAGTTGAGTTCTGTGATGCTGTGGTATGTTTGGCCAGAAATCGCTTCACACTTATGGCGGTATAACGGTATGGCCATAGAATCTGACGAATTGTCTCCTTGTTGCAGCCCAATTCATGCGCTAGTATATGATGGCGGTCAGCAGTGACGAGTTTTCGGACTTTCTCATTGGTTTCTAGCATTCGGGCGGAAACTGGTCTTTCAGAGCGCAGATTATAATCTGAAAGCTTCACGGCCATCACGAAAGCGACCAAACCACTCGAATGTATTCGTTCGGGATAGGGCATTGTTCCCGTAGGCAGTTTTCAACATCTGGTATGTTTCGGTAGCCGATTTACCCAAATTTAGGGAGAGTTTAATGCAAGCCCGTTGTTCCATATTTTTTCTCGACGTGCTTGTTAACATGCGTTGCTATAATGCGTGTCTGAACACGAATCATTTATGCTACTAAAAAAAATCTATGCAGCTGCAGTGCGATAGGTAACTCATACAAACCGTTTTTTGACATGTTGAATTTTTGTTTATATTTTACGCAGCGACCTCTGTCCAGATATTTAATTGCTACACCTTGTATAAGTTGAGGATTTTAATTTTTTTCCGGAAACGTGTTCTGATAACGAAATTTCAAAATCGTTGAAAAGGTGTTTCATTCTTTTTCATAATAACAGAAAGATATTTGCCGGTTGGTGTCACACTTTCGTTATTCCCCAATAATTTAATTTTTGCAATGTTTATTCTTCACGCTGGAACGTTAACAGTAAATATTGTTTCCTTCTTATGGCTTCTAATGAGACCCTATAGATGTAAGCTATGAGTCGTTAAAATTAACAGATTGCCTATTAGGAATTTGTCAACATTAGCTGTTTACGATGCAGATGACAATGTTCGAATCGAAACGAGGAGGAGAAAAGGAAGATTAAGCTAATATTTGCTAAGAGGAATTGATAGAGTCGTTTGATCTGTCGGGTGTAAAATAAACCCTTAACTCCATCGTCCGCTCTGCTTGGAGTGAAAATTAAGATGTCGAATTGATCAATTTCGAAGATGGCGGGCAAGAGTCTCCTTTGAAGCTGTGTAATCGTTTAACAACCAACTTTAAGTTCGGATTAATTAGCGCATGACCTCTGAAACTGTCAGTATTATTGAGAATAAATATTGTAAAGTTACTTAATTATTTAACATTATTATTATATACACTTTTATGACGACCATTCATAATTTTTAGGATATCCTTTCGTGTGGGATAGTCCTTTTTATCTCTGATCGTTCGTCCGAAAAAATAAAGAACCTTATTCGGAGGAAAGTTTCAGATCTAAAGTTAAATCGTCTTTTTTAATCGAAAGTTAGAGCTTCGATATGATATTTTTCCCGAAAAATAAACAATTCAACTCTATACAGTTTAGCTTTAGTTGTTGAATTTTGGTTACGAGCATTGAACTGTCCATAAAGGCCATGTTAAGTTGATAATGACTAATTGGCCGCATGTCCAAACAGTGATTGATATTTTTCATATTCAATTTTTACCGTTCGTTGTGTTATTTACCTTTGGCATTTGCATTTTTTTTTTGTTGCAATCTCAAAAATTAATCTTTTTTTCCAATAAGTACGAAGGGAAATCAAAAAGTAATTGAGTAAATTTTTCAGAGCAAAACCATCAGGTATTTGCAAAAATCGTTATACAGGATATATCTAAACCCCTGTCACAAACTTTGGTGGTGATTCCCCACAGCGAGATGAAAACAAAAGTTCATAGAAACATGGTTTGGGTAACGAACCGTTTATGACATTTCCGCAGTTAAAACTGAAGTTTCAGCAGTTGATTTTGTTCTCTGTGGATGGCAGGTTAGCTTCTCCGCATGTTACCTGCCATCCACAGAGCAGAAAAACCAGCTGCTGAAGCTTCAATTTAAATCTTATAAACGGTTCGTTATCCAAACCATGTTTCTTTGAACTTTTGTTTTCACCTAGTCTAATAAATCAACTATTAATGCCATCTAGGAATTGAGTAGAATATTCAATAAAGCAGTAACTAGTTACAAATTTAAAATATCGATATCGCTTCCTGTTGACTCATCTGTCGGTAGAGCAGTACTGTACTATCAATGCACGACAGTGACGAAAGTTGTTTTTTTTTTGTCAAATGTTTTTTTAAGTTATTATAGAAATCTGCAAAAGAGACTGATATATGATCCCCAGGATTTATAATCAACATTTTGGTTTCATTATTTTATTTGATGGTGAATGGAGTTGTAATCGTAACCAGGTCGTGGGCTCCGTGGTAGAGGCAGACTACGAGGGAGAAGTAGTCGTACCAGAGCCCAGAGAGCGGCTACACCTAAGAGCAGCAGAAACGAAGAGGAAGAAAAGGAGGGAATTATAGAACATGTTTCCGAATCGGAAGATGCCCTTAATCTGATCAGAATACCTGTAAACATGGACACTAATTGCAGTCGGAAGATAACTGCAGTCGGAGTTAATAATGGCAAATGTGAGTTCATGGTAGTTGTGCCGGACCAGAAGGATATTATTATGTCTGTGATTTCTGCCATTAAATAAAATAATGCAAACGCGAAATGTCATACCACAAGAATTAAACTTAATTGTTTGATTTATTTTTTTTTTTTTAGTTTTTATAGCAGAAATAGCACCTGTATTATGTTTATTTTAGTTCAGAGAAATATTAATTACCATTTTCAATATTTTGATAATGAATGTTGATTTTATTCTTGAGTTTAGTAACATTATTTTTCCATACATTTAAAATGACCCCTCCCCCCGAGGACCATAATGCCTACCTGATCTCTTTGGACTGACCAAAAATAAACAAAAACATATGAATATTCAAATATTTTTATAGCATTTTATTTATTTCAAAAAATGGTACTTCATGCCAGCAAACTACCACACTCTTTACGCTATAATACCTGGTTTTAGGGTAGCTAATAACCTTTTTATTAAAAAAAAAAAAAAGGGAGGGGGTGGTACATTACCACTTTTTCCTCTAATATTCCAAGGGTTTAAATTTTACTTTTTAAATAATAAAATTAGCTAACTATGTTAACATTTGCCTTTTTGTGAATAAAAATTGGTTTTTAGTAGCTTAAAAAAGACAAACAACTTGCTCGTGAAGATAATAATTGAATCGAAGCCTATAAGCAAATGTGTTATCGGAGATGTTCATTATATTCGGCCTACTAGAAAATGTAATGCCCAAGAGCGTTGCTTTTCGTTTTGATCACCATGGCTTTTAGGTGCCAAATAAGATTGCTTTTAACCTATTCTAACAATGACAAGTGTTCCTATAAAGAATAGAGCGTAGATTTATAGTGATGCTACGATAAATCACTGAAAAGATAATAATAGCGACACGTGACGTCTTTTCTAAAGCATTTTTCGTGTAGACCTTGTGATGGGCCATACACATCAAAACAATGGGAAAAAAGGGAGGGAGGGGAAAAAAAAGAATTGTTGTGTTTCGTCTGTAAAAGCTGTCTACATGGCCCCAGAACATTTCCTGGGGAGTTTTTTTTTCTCTCTTTCCCTCTTCTCCTTCACCTTCCAATCTCTTTATAGAAGTAAAAGTCATTGGTGACGGTAAGCTGCTTGTAAGGCCACCTTTCTTTTCTGCTAAATCCTTTGAATCCTCTGGCTTCACCTCATCGTCAAAATCAAATGGAACTCTAGAGAGCAGTAAACAAACCCCCTTGTTACAGAACACAACAACAACGCGGGTCCTCGCCACTTTTGACAAAAAACAACAACAACAAAAAAAAACACAACAAGACAGAAAAGGCGTCGAAAGTGGGGAATCGTTGACAACAGTTCTCATGAAATGTTTTTACCACATCAAAGAATTGTAAAAGTTATTATCATTGGTGAAGGTTTTAAGAGCTGCTGTTACTTCTAGATTGTTTCCCGCGTTATAAAACAATTTAGAAGAGCGCATTCTATTTACATAGAAGAGCCATTTACCTGTGCAAATCATTTTCTTTTCGGTCATAATTAAACTTTTATGATGACATTTTTAAGTTTTAATTAGCTGATCTTCCTGAATGTCTCATTTAACATTTGCTGCTTGTAATTTTAATTCAATTTTAATTAAACACAGAGGAGGAGGAGAAACCTTAGATCGTTAAGCATAATTAAAGTTCCACGAATGGTTCTCTCAGAATTGGCCTTGCCGATTTTTTTTAATTACAATAGTAATATATTGATTTCTCAAACATCTTTGGTTTCTTCTTTTTGAATCATCATCAGGAAATGTGGCTGGTTTCCTCTATGTTTTGTAGAGCCTTAGAAAGGTTTTCATACATTGGTAAACGATTCTTTTCTTGACTATACTTATCGATAAATTTGTCGATAGTAGGAAATGAAATGGAAAAGAAAACGACGGATGGGTCCCATTAAATCACATTAAGGAAATAACGGGAAAAGAAACAGGAAAAAGAAGAGGGGGAGGGGGGAATGAAATCTTGCTCTTTCTATATTGAGAAAGAAGTTCTAAATTAGGAAAAATAATGTCTCCCTTCCCCTGAAGATTTCTGCAAGCTTGCAGCTATATCAAACGTGAATTCTGAAATATTCAAAAGTCTAGTCGTTTGAAATTGGCTTTTAAAATGGCTTAGGTCAATCAACTGACCACTTTGCCTTTCAGTGAGCCGAAACGGCTTTCTAATAAATAATTCACGCTTGCAAACCCTGCAACACGGAACTTGACTTTTAAATAATATTAAACCTAGCTAGCGGTATTTCTTTTCCAAGGCAATCAAAACATTGATCTAATTATAAGTCATATTGCCGACGTCATTAAACTGAAGCGTTCTCTTCGGGGTATTGGGGTTGAGGACGTAATAAAATTCTACCTTTAATTATCTTGATCCGATGAAACCTACGATTAGATTTGCAGATTGTATGAAAACCCTAAGTAATTTTCGGGCTCCCCACTGAATAATGCATTCGGAAAAGTGGTGAACGACATCACCGCCACCGACGGTTTATGTCACTCTCGAAGGTTCCAATTTCAATCTCCGGAGCATTATATGAAATACAAAGACTCCACTCGATTGGTTAGTTTGGTCGGTTGATCCGTTCCCATTCACTGTCTGGTCTTGGCGGGGTCAGTTGGGGAACGAACGGGGGAAGCCGCTGATGAAAGGCAAAATTACATCGCCCCGTGTTGATGCCACAGGAAATATCGACCCGAAAGTTAAAATCTCTTGCACTATGAGAAATAACGACCCACCAGAAGGGAGAAAAAAAAAACAATGGCCGCACTTGGATCCTTCGTGTTATCCCCCAGAGGATAAGAAGCAATGTGCTCACCAATGTCTAGGCGCCATTCAAAAGGAAACGGACAAATTAGAAACGCTGTCTAACTTACTACGTATCCAAGTTGCGAAATAGTTATGTACATTTATTACATAACGTGTATTCAACATGCATATTTATTATACTAAATTAAAACCATAACGCTTTAATATTCCGAGATGAAAGGAAATTGTCATTATCATCCTTGCAGTTGTATGAACTTATTCTATTCTAAAAACCTCAACCATTAATTAAGCAATAATTAATTTCTATGAAATCTGATAAAAATATAGAAGGAAAATTAAAAAAAAATCCAGCCTCTCTTTGCAACAAATTAAGCTAGATTGTCACCTTTAACGCAAAATCTTTTCTCAAAAGATTAAAGGGGATGACAGCCCTGCTTTTCATTTCTTAGGCTGTATTAATGCCTCATTTATTATTAATTGACAAGATTTTTCTTCATTAATTCACTTTCTATTATATAAATGCATTTCAACTTTCTTTCCTAGTATTTTTCCGGTAATTTATTGTCACGCATGTATTATTCAGATAAAAATTACAACAAATTTTTTTACAAATAGCTCTCAATTTATAACAACGCATGGATA
Organism: Rhysida immarginata; assembly: GCA_023313115.1. Classification (NCBI taxonomy): domain Eukaryota; kingdom Metazoa; phylum Arthropoda; class Chilopoda; order Scolopendromorpha; family Scolopendridae; genus Rhysida; species Rhysida immarginata. The sequence goes on from JAHWFO010060970.1 coordinate 5,497,213, forward strand.
GTAAAATTATATTTACATACATATATTGTTCATAAAATAGACATTAAAACACTTTTCGCAGAGAACTTACGCGTAAATTATGGACATGCTTTATTTATTAAATGCTATTAACCACGAGTTTTTTGATAAGCATTTTATTTCACATATCATAAATTCTTATGACCGTTTCAAGCGAGGATGTCTGATAAGAAATTAACATCATCAAAATTACGCCATTCATTTGCACTCAGGTAATAATTTATTGGCACCATCTTGTTTATTAAATTTAATTTTAATTAACGTTTTAAATGTTTTAATTTCGTTAAAAATATAAGCAAAAAGAACGATAGGAATCTCTGCTCGTAATGCAGTTGCAGCATAAAGCAAACACTTCCTTCTATGTAATCTGTATCTGCTGCAATAATAAATTACGTGCGTGAATGATCGCTGAACATTACAAATTATAATCTCCATTAAACGAAATGTGTCCTAAATGTGGTCCTAATTTCCCATTCAGTAAGTGCCAGTAGACATTTAGTATACTTAATTATATCACAAAGAAGAAAGCAATTTTAATTACCCAATTAAGACCGTAATATGTTCATGCAATTACGAAGCTAATGACATATAAGGGCGAATTCTGTATTCTTCTTTTGTTTACAAATCATTTTCTCATCTTTCATCGACAGTAGCTCTAAATAATTTAATCTATATTCTAAACTTGTTCCGAAACTATAAATTTAAAGTGCAAGTCATTTTCGAGATATAAAGTACAAAAGGTTGGCCATGGTATTTTTGCTAAAAATGATCCATCAATATAATAACCTTTATTACAGGATGTGTAAAATAGCAAATGCATCGACCAAGGGGGTTTTTTGTATAAAATAAATCCACAAAAATTATTAAGCTAGTTACACGAAATATGTGGCAAATTTCAAGACTGTGATTCCCAAGATGAAAGATTCCAATAAATATAGAGGTAAGAGTTCATAAGCTTATTAAGTAGCGGAAGAATGAATCTACTTGTCCGTTTCACCATGCCCGTGTGTCCCCTTCATATTTATCTACAGTTTTGAAATAGAAAGTTGATATTCAGTGCAAGCTTACTGTAGGCATTCCTACTTCATTATTTACTTTCGTTTCGATTGGCTCACTGGGGTCAGAGTTACAGGCATTAGAGTTACAGATAATCTTGTATAGGCTATACAGGGTGGGCCATAAGTCCCTTATCACCCCTTGTACAATTCGTGGTTGTGGAAATTGACGGACAGCCACCATGTGGAGACATATTAGGTCTAGGGGGAAGTCATATGGTGCAGGTATAGTTGTTAGAAGGGGTGACCGGGACGGCGGCCATCTTGAAAGCCGTCATCTTGGATGCACCGTAGGGTTTTCAATAGGAAAGGGGTCATGGGGCACATGATTTCGGGCTAGAATTTTCCAAGGAAACCAATGGTGCAGTCCGTTTGTTCGTTCTTAATTCGTTCAACAGCGATTCTCACTGTTATTTATCCTTTGTTGCAGGTTCAAAAGCAGGTTCAAAACCACAGAGAAGACAGAGGTGATAAGGGCATGAGGAGGGAGGAGTGCAAGGGCTGTAGCAACGGAATTCAATGAACGGCACCCTGATCGACAATATGTGTCACATGTTAGTGTTGCCCGGCTCTTTAAGAAGTTCGTGGATACCGGTTCCGTAGCAGACAAATCCAGGTGTGGAAGATCCACGACTGAAACGGATGAAAACACAGCCCTAGCACAGGAGGAGGCACCATATGTAACAGTGAGAATCGCCATTTGGAATGCCTGTAACTATTGAACGAATTAAGATATTAACAAACGGACTGCACCGTTGTTTTCCTTGGGAAATTCTAGCCCGAAATCATGTGCCCCATGACCCCCTTACCATTAAAAGTTGTATATGGGGAAATTAGCGGCCACGGTAGGAGAAGTTAATTTCGCAGATCTTTATGGCTGATCCACCGTTGGGGAACAACAAATTTGGCGGGTGTGCTTAAAATCTATCACCATTATTCTTTCATCCAATGTTACATTTGTTCTGATACTCTTATCACTACGAGAAATATAAAATTTTTCAAACTGCGATATTCTTTGTGTACACCCTGTATTAAGTACAGCTGTGGTGAGGCAATTTTCTTTTTGCACCAATCATTTTGATTTACCTGGATATCTGTTTATTTTCGTGAGACATATCCAGAAATGAAGTTGATGACTGCTAGTGCTTGCTGATGAGGTTTTATATTGTCAGAGCATTGGAAATTGCTCTCTTTTTAAGCATCATAATTATTTTAATTCTAGAAAACAATAATTTAATTTAGAATGAGAGATGTTAAGACGTTAAATAAATTATGTGCGTTGGTGATTTAGTATTAAATGCATGTCACCTTAATTTTCACTTTTATTGCAACTCGCAATGGGTGAAAACATATACATGAAAACATGATCATATTTTCACTATAAAAATATAAAATACCATAAAAATCAATTTAGAATAAAATGAGCATCACCTTAATTGGTTATACCGGGTGATTCAGTCAATTTCTGACCATTTCACTCGAATGACGTGCATTAGGGATAAACAATTGAAAGAATATGAGCGCCATATCGAATTTCTAAATAGTTGGAGTTTGTATTGTTGCAACGGCGCTGCATGAAAATCGTATTGTTGAAAAATGGCGCCCGCTTTATCAACAGAGCAGAAATGCAAGGTTGTCGAATGGTATTTCGAGACAAAATCACCTACAACCGTGCAAAGAAAGTTCCGGAAGGAGTATAAGTGTCGAGACGCACCAGGCAGGCAAGCAATCATGGATTTTGTCAAGCAATTTCGTGCCACTGTTTGTGTTAAAGGCAAGAAAAAAGGCGGGAACGAAGCTCGTGTTCGAACGGCCGAAGTTGTCGAAAATGTTCGCACAAGGTTGGTCGATTCCCCTACCAAAAAATCTGTTCGCCGCCTATCCATTGAAGAAGGGCTGTCGTATACCACGACGTGGCGAATTTTGAGAAAGGATTTACACCTGTTCCCGTATAAGATCCATGTTTATCAGGAGTTAACAGACATTGGAAGACAGAAGCGACAACAATTTGCGATGGAGTTTGAAGCAGAAATGGAAGCCAATCAGGACATTGTGGACAACCTGTGTGTGTCAGATGAGGCCTTCTTCCATCTGTCAGGTGACGTTAATAAACACAACGTTCGTTTTTGGGGTTCCCAGCACCCTCATGAGATCCATAAGTCACCTCTTCATCCACGAAAGGTTATGGCTTGGTGCGCGATTTCCAAAAGAGGTATCATTGGTCCGTTCTTTTTGAGGGCACCGTAACGTCACAGGCTTACCTTAACATGTTGGAAACCTTCTTTATCCCCGAGCTGCGAAGGAGGCGTATACCGCTTCGACATCAATGGTTTCAATAGGATGGGGCTAGGCCTCAACACCGCTAATGAAGTGCTAGACTTTCTCAATCAGAAATTCGGAAGTCGTGTCATTCAAACAGGTTTCCAGATCGATTCGGGGGTGGCTTTCTTTGGCAGTCCTGACCTAAACCCATGTGATTTTTATCTCTGGGGGTTCTTTAAAGACAGTGTGTTCACTACAGCACCAAGAACCCTAGACCAGCTGCGACAAAGCATCGTCGACTGCTGCACCCTTGTGGATGCAGAAATCCTGGATAGAGTTATGAACAATTCACCATTCGGCTGCGAGCAGTTCAAAACGTTCGTGGTGGCCACATTGAGCATATCATCAAAACTTTTCCAAGGGAATAAAAACTCCGAATTGCCTAAAATATCATACTGAAATACTAAGTTTGTAAACATTAATGGGTCAATAAATCATAGTGCTGAAATGGTCAGAAATTGACTGAATCACCCTGTATTTTCGCTGCAATATTACAGAGAGGTTTAATTTTGTATCTTCTAAATACAAATCATATATTTTATGGTCTTATATTGTATAGTACGTGTGTTTTAATTATACGTATTTATTCCAGATTCCCAAGATTTCAAAGTAGCTCTTCTTTGTTCAAAAACCTAACGTCAACCCATTAACTTTTTATGTAACTTGGAAATACACGTATTAAGTTGAAGTGTCTTCCTTCAAGAGACGAATAAAAAGTCAGTGTTAAGTAAATGGAAGAAGGGCTAAATGCTTGAAAACGTTAAAAAGGGCAGAAAGAAAAGAAGATGATAAAAAAGTGAGTGGTAAGTGAGCTGTAGAAAAGCATCTTCTCCCTTGTAAAACGCTCGTTTCAGGAATGTTCGTTGGAAGCCGATGAAAAGTTGCTTGGCTCGGGGTCGGGACACTAATCGCTCAATGTCAACACTTTTGAAAGGTAGCAGCGTTTTTTATTTTTATAAAAAAAAACGTAGTGAATCAGGGGGATAAAAAAGAAGGGAGAGAAGGAAGGAAGGGAAAATGGAGGGAGAGACCCCTGTTCGAACCAAGTAAAAAATGAAAATCCTTTTTGGGGTTGACCACGTTGGTTAAGCGAAAGATACCCGAAGGAATTTCTAGCAAAACTTTACAAAGAATGTGAACAAAAATGTCAATAAATGAAAGTTGGAGCAGTTATTTAAGGAATGCTATAAAAATTTTCCCATTAAATCAAGGAATTTAAATACCGTTGTCAAAATATCAAGATGGTGCTTCTGTAGTGTTTGCAGTTGAGCTCCATTACATATCAGAATCTAAGACGCCTCAGTTTAATAATGTTAAATGTGTGGCACTTGCAAGAAGCTACTCCTCCAGGAATCGATTGCAATGTGTTGGTAATCGATTTGCTAGGAAAAAAATACCGTTGAGTTTATATATAAATATGAGGCAAGATATTAAAGAAGTAGATACTAATGAAAATATTTTGTTTCTTCAGAGTGATTTTATGAATGTTTTATGAGAATGGTTAGGATTGTAACATAGTGGTAGAGCGTAACGAATATAGTATAAAGGTAAAATAGATGTACCAATTCCGTGATTTGGTTTTATTGAAGGATTAACTCGTTTCTGTTCGGCGGAAGGCAAGCATTTATATCATCCTTTTTAATACGAAATGTTTTCAAACGCAAAATAATTACTGCCAATCACTAATGCCTTTAATAATTAATCAGGGAAACATTTAGTGAAGCTATTTCTTCCCTTCTCTTTTTCCTCCTTCGGTTTAATTATTGGAAAAGAGACAAGGCTTGGACAGCTTGCACACTTTTCTTTTTTAAAAAACCCCTCTCTCTCTCTCTCCCACTCTCATCATTTGCATCATCCGTTTAAAACAGAGAACATCTATCATCGTTGAAGCTGTCATTCGGAGAGAATTTTTTTCGATGGTTTTATTTTTTTTCCCGTCAGACGTTCATATTTTTTCCCAGTGTTAAGTGGGGGCGAGGAGACGAGTAGGGTAAGAGGAGCCATGTCCCTGTCAGATAACGAAAATGACAGATGACTTAGTTTCTATAGCTATCGAAGGGCCTTTCTCTACCAAACTTGTAATTAACAATGTTCTATTTTTGGATATTCGTTAGGTAGAAAAAAGTTTTAATGCCGTAAACTAAGTTACATTAATGAAGGGTTCCTTTCTTTTAATTATTTGTGAAGATGTGTCCTCCACAACTTGTGCTTTCTGTTTGCTTTGCCCTTTGAAAGGAAACTTTGCTTTTCTCTCCTAATTCTTACTCCCTTCCCCATTGTTCTTCTTAGGGAAAGAATTCCTCGTCAACCTTTAACACTTGTTGGGGAAGTCTTCTTGGGAGCGTTAATTATTCTAACTAGCGTAATTGAATATTCACTATCAAGTTATTGCGAAGAAAACTAGTCAGAAAGGAGGAGGCATTCCTTTGGCAGGCGGCCGGGAAAGCGAACTCGAAGCGCTTGACCCCTGCAATTAACCTCTATTCGTTACGGGAAACCGTTGTACAAAGTCATTTATTTCCATGGAATTTTCAAACCTTTGTTGGATAAAACGAATTTATCATAGCGTTCGACAAAGTCCACCACGCCTCATCGCGTGCGAAGACGTCATCAGGCCACCTGCCGGATGAAAAGCGCCCCCTCGAAAACACAAAAGAGAGAGAAAAGGAATATCGGAAATTCGAAGTTGATCGAAGAGAGGATGAGGGTCCCCCTTCCAAGCCCCCACCAATCCCCAGTCTCCAATCCCTTCCAGTACCGCCGCCATCTTTTGGGCTGACAAACATGCGAGCGGAAATCAGGCTCCCGTTGTTGCCAGAAACGACCATGATGAGAATCAATACGAGGAGAGAATTAGAAGAGTTCGACTTTAACTCCATATTAATGAGCTCATTTCTTCCCTTCAAGGGTAATTTCCACGGAAACCAAATTAAAAGAAGGGAGCAATACGAGAGAGTGTAAGGAAAAAAAATCGCTTTATTTGCACAATCAGCGCTCCAGGAGAAAATCTCTCCTTCTTTCTCATCCTTCATATTTTATACTTAATTTGCACCTTACTAAACTCTCTTAAGATTTGTACATTTTCTAATTCGATTTTTTTCTTTAAATAGGGTAAGATTTTTAAGAATGCTTGGATACAAAAAAAAAACCAAAAAAATAAACCAAAACGTGTTTATTCTAACTGTAGACATTCTTAGTAGTCTCTTATGCTGAATGCTATTATGCTCTTCATTGTAAAACAGGATTATATTTAGATACAGTATACATTCGATGGATCTAAAATGGGTTTAGTAAATTATCGATTTGAAAATCAAATTTTAAAATGGTAGTGAAAATGCGAGAATGTGTCCAAATGTCATGATATCCATGTAAACAAAGAAATTAAAATATACTTGATTACAATCTGATTAAAAGTAATACTGAAATAAACATTCCATTTTATTCTCCTTATGTCTGTTTAATTTTTTACGATTATTATAGATCCGACTAAAAGCGTATGGAAAATAAACTTTTATTTGCCATGAAAATAAAAAATTTCCTGCATAAATAATGATGGGACATTCTAAAAGTAATCGAAGGGTTACGAGCCAGTGATGATTAATCCACAACACATTCAAGGCTGATGCGTTATTAAAAATTAAAACGGGAATTATATTAATAAACTGCTTTAAATAATCATTACACCCGATAAAATAAATTTTACACGAAAAAGGAAAAAAAACCGACATTCTAAACCTTTCCCCAAAAGTGCTATCAACATAATAACCTTAATAAAAGAAAATAGAAATTTGGTGGGTTAATCATCTCTGGCTCGGTAGCTCTCCTCTTAAAGGCTAATAAATTCGTGAAAGGTCTTTTATTCGCGTGTTAAGGACATTTAAATAACAAAGGCAGTCGACCCATTAAAGACGGTACTTACCTGCAACGCAAGAATTGAATAGCTATTGTTGGTAAATGGTATACGTAATTCAGCAAGGATACTCGAATTCCATCAACTCTTTCTAAACGTAAGCACCACTTACATATATGAATTGGAAATTGATTTCTATAAGAGGTGAACGTTTGGGTATATTGCGGGAGCTCTGTATACGTAATTAGCTAGTAATATACCTGTGCTCATGAACTTAGGAGAAATTGTTGTTATATTGATTATAAAATTGATCCCCATTTAATAGGCATATTATAACTTCAAATGAAATTTCTTTCAAACAGAATGAATTGTCCTTACTTTGCAGTCATGAAATCAACGCTTCTGGTGGTTAGTATTTCAGGAATGCTAAGAATGAATATCATTATGAAATTCGACCAGCAATAGTTTGCAGCGATAGACATTTCGATAGTTAATAAATATTTTGAATTTAATAAATTGTACAGGATATTTTGCCTGTTGCATTTTTCTCTGTTTACTTTATTTTATAGATTCATTGAATATAGGATATTACATCATTAATTTTGTGATGTATATAGCTTAAAATTTCAATTTACTTTAAATGAAAAAAAAAAAAGTTTAAAATATCATTACGGTAATTACTAAATGTCTCTAACATCTGTGAACTACTCTTTTTATGGTTTTGTGAGAAATTTCTTAAGAACGGTCCAGTCTTATTTCATTTTTTATAGATTTTTGGCGATTTATTAAAGGAAAACTTCAGCAATGTCGTTGTTATAATGGAAAGTTGCAAGCTTTTGAATTATTCTCCAGAAAAGGAACGAATCGAGCCATTTCTCGTTCATAGTTTTGTCCCTTTCATTATTTAAATAGCTCAGTTTCGAAACTGCTTTATAAATTACATATCCTGCAAATGTTTGAGTCATATACAAATTTTATATAGTTCCGATATGAATGCTAGGATCTTTGTGAGTCATATTATTTACCGAAGCGTCTAACATTAATATTGTTTTATGCCATACGGAGAATTCTGCATAGGTATATTAAAAGTGAGTTTGTCCAGAATTTTAATTTCCTTGGATGTATAAAGTGAAACAGCTTGTTCTAAAACAAAATGCCAAAGGGCTCTCAAAACATTTTTAACGTATTTATGACGCCGTCTACTTTCTCCTTTAATACCAATGACAGCTTGTTCGCAATCTAAGACATGCTGAGGGCGTTTACATAAGGGAGGGTCGATATCTGTCCAGGATGTTTTAATTGCCCCAGTAAACGGCAGTTTTATGACCCTTAAAATTATATTGCGCCGCCATTTGCTCTCAACTTTTCTTCCAAAGTTTTAGGAGGGAGGGAAAAAAAGTTAGTTTTTTTTGTTAAATCTGGCATGTGAGGATGAAGAAGTATCGGAGATGAACTTGAAATTCAAAGCAAACAAAATTCAAAATAAACGGCTTTCTCAAGACATTATAGGTGACTTAAGAAAGATTTTTTGTTTCTTTTTGAGCCTTTATTTAATAGAGTGCTAGAAAATAATTTTTAAAGAAATTTTCTCTCTTGAGTTTTATAAACCTAAATTTATCATTGTAGGTAATTGTCATGACAATACAGCATCCTTACTTCCGCAGTGTGCATATTGGTGTTGGTTATAAAATAGCGCCTTCAGCCGCTTGTTTGACGTTCACTTCCTTACTGTCACATGGTAGCACGAAGTATACATCAGTTTTGGAAGAGGGTCCTGCGGGACCCCATTTATTAAAAATAAAGAATTTGCTTATTAAAACAGTAAGAAGCTGAAGGTCATACACGTTGATGCGCATAATATCATATACTGGAAACGTCTTCTAAAATTTTTAATGTTAACTGGTACTCAATGAAATTGCATCAGCTGAAATTTAACATTTGCATCAGCTTCCTTGTCTTTTCCTTTTCCTTATCTTCATGCTTGGGCGTAGCCAGGATTTATGGGGGATAAGACATCCCTTGTTCTCCTAGAGTGAGTAGTGGACAAGTCAAATGGGCAAGAACGTAACATCATCTCAGTTACATAATTAAATTAGCTGATGCAAGAAGCCTTCCAAAAATCTAGAGTATCGGAGGGTAATGTAATTTCAATGAACGCTAGTGTACTTTATTAATTAATGCTTAAAAAATAAGACGTATACGGGGAAACTTTGGAAACTTATAGAGGGAACCAATAGCTAACTTCTAAAATACAAATCTGACAGAGTACTTTCAATGTAAGAATTATTGTATTTTAAAGTGAGGGTTTTTATGTGTATTCATTTCAAAAAAATATTTTTGAATTTGGAAATCAACTTTTGAAATGTGCAATGGAATCCTCTATTTTTAATGGTATTTTCAGATTGTACACAACATTTGAGAACTGTTTTATTCTTGGTGGTTTTTCAATTGACCCAACAGTTTAGGAGATTTAAAGCAAAGGCAAAAAAACAAAAATTGTTCATCAATTTAAACGAAAACCAAAGTTGACGGTGTGTCTATTAAAAAAAAAAAAGAAACATATGGTTGGTTCGTTAGTTTGGCCATTTCACTTCCGTGTGATTAGTATTCGTGGAAATGGTGCTGCAGTTTTCTGTGCCACAGTTCCCAAAATGCCAAACAGATCACATTTTCACTGCCCTCTATCAACACCTCCTAGAAAGAAAGTCTCACAACTGAAACCACACATATTGTTACGTCATCATTATTCGACCATTGTTAATCGTATTTCTACCAATAGTAGGCCTTAAATTTGGTCGACTTAAGATGATGTAATAATGTATGACTTTTCAGTTGTTGTGAGGCTTTCTTTCTAGGAGGTGTTGCCTCTATCTCCTAAACGGTTGGATCATTTGAAAAAACATCAAGAATAAAACATTTCTCAAATGTTCTGTACAATCTAAAAATACCATTAAAAATAGCGGTTTCCATTGCACATTTCAAAGTTGACTTCTTGGGGTTTGTTTTTTTTTTGTTTTTTTTTTGACATGGAATACACATAAAAATACAATAATTCTTCCATTGAAAGTACTCTGTCAGATTTGTATTTTAGAAGTTGGCTACTGGTTCAGTTTAGGTGAGACACCATGTATACAGGGTGTATCTAAACCCCTGTCACATATTTCTGATGGTGATTCCCCACAGCGAGATGAAAACAAAAGTTCATATAAACATGGTTCGAATAACGAACCGTTTGAGATTTCCGCAGTTAAAGTGAAGTTTCAGCAGCTGGTTTTTCTACTCTGTGGATGGCAGGTGACTTGTGGAGAAGCTACAAAAAATTCTTGAACTAACGTCCCATTTATTGGTTATTAACAGATGCGCCTGCTAATCACTTCAGGAGTACGTAAACAACCATTCAGGATAGTGAAACGGGTACTGTAGTAAACAGTTCGTTATCCGACCCCCCCCCCCCCCCCCCCCACCTGAACGGTTGTTGTAGCTTCTCCGCATGTCACCGGCCATCCACAAAGTACATACCAGCTGCTGAAACTTCACTGTTAACTGCGGAAATCTCATAAATGGGTCATTATCCGAAAAAATTACACGTTTTAAATAGAAGAGTTAACAATAAGAAGTTTCTGATAAAGTTAACAATTAAATCCACCATACATTTTTAAACAGAATCACAAAAGAGGACTAAAAAATGTTCTAACATTTCTTCTTAGACGAGGGCTTCAAAAAGTTGATTATGCGAACCATGTTTATATAAACTTTCATTTTCATCTTGCTGTGGGGAATCACCACCAGAAGTTTGTGACAGGGGTTTAGATAAACCCTGTATTGGCTTCATTCTGCACAGATAATTCATATTTGGTTAGCTTTACCACATAATTATCTTACATATAAATTTGATTTGCTTCCCCTCCTCCCCTGGGAAAACAAGTGGATAACTTACCCCTCATAAATCCTGGCTATACCAACACCCCTCCTAGGGTGCGTTCACTTATTCGTTCGGAGTCATGCTCCGAGTCAATGTGATCACGTGATCAGAGTACTAGCGTCATGGCTCAGAGTCAACACAACGACGTAACAATCGAAGACTTTGATCGCTATAATCATTTGCGTGCAGTATTGCCAATTTAGCCTTTTTTCATGCGCTTGTCTTTTGTTGGACATTTTTAATAAAAATTAAACAATGCACTTCAACCATCTACCATTCATTTAAAAGTCTTCAATTCTCTTCAAAAGCTCTCATCATTATTCATTGGTGAACTTGTTATTATTTATTCTTTTTATTTATTATTTTATCTTCTCCATTTATAAATGAGTACAGAATCATTCAATAATAAATAAACATATTATACTACTTCGTAAGTTAATGTATAATGCACAAAATATTGGAATGAGCTTTTAAATTGGACACATCCCTGCTAAATTGGCAACACTACTTGTGAACGATTCAAGATATTTTTTCCCCTCTTCGCAACCTCCGGAGGCATCAGAAAAGCATGAGCAGTGCCCATGGCACTTTAGATTATGGGGAACCTTTAACATTAAGTTATTTTTTATTAACAGGAATAAACAATAATATATTTTTTATTTTTTATTATTTTTACAAAAACAAAGTTCTGGTCATAATTGTAATTTTAATTTATTATCATAGAGACTAGGGTGGCCTCATGCGTAAAGATGAACTGAGATTGAGCATATAAAAATTAATAATTATGCTGAAAAAATTGTCTTGAATCAAATTTTCGATTAATTTAAGCTAAATTTTCGTTTGTATCGTGCCAAGCCTACAACAATGGAAGGCTAACCAATTATGGTAGGCTATGATCGTGCACTTTGGAAAGATAGAGGCGACCATGTTGATAGTTAAACAACGTATGCGCCAGCTTGAAAAAATAAAGTCTTCTCTTGTTTGTATGGTTGCCACGCTCCTAACAAGCGCGCTCGCAAACGATATCTCATTGTAACAAAATTAATCATCGTTGAAGTCACAACTTTGTTGGCACTCTTCATTGTTGCGTCGTCTTTCTCATTAAATTTTTTGACTCCGATGTCTCCAGCTTGAAAGCAGGAGTTAAGGGAGTTAACCCGAGTCGCACTCCAAGCGAATAAAGAAACAAACTCCGAAAGACTCCAAGCGTACCCTGATGTCGGAGGTCAAGGGAGTTAACTCCGAGCGAAGAAAGAAACGGAGACCAAATGACTCGGAGCAAATAAAGAAACGGAATCCGAATGGCTCAGAGTCACGGGAGTCACTCGTTGTGACTCCAAGTGAATAAGTGAACGCACCCCTAGAGAGAAGGCTTGCGGACAAAAGGTGTATACATTGTTACATCATCAAGCGGCCAAATTTAGGGCTTATTATTGGTAGAAATACGATTAACAATAACCGCTTGATGATGATGTAACAATGTATACACCTTTTGTCCGCTTGCCTTCTCTCTAGGAGGTGTTGGCTATGCCCATCCATTAAGACAAGGAAACGGAAAAGACGGAAAAGGAAATAAAATTCCAGCAATAGAGATAAAAATTAGGAAATTTCAGGGTGATGCAATTGTATTGAGTACCAGTATATCAAATGTTCCATAAATGTCCCATTACAATACTACTGGAATGTGCATGAGAACGTGTTCAATATGTCCATTTTATTGTCGTATATTATCTTCGAGACGAATCCTCATGTTTATGACAACCTTACTGCATAATGTATGTGTCACTCTGGAAAATGTGAAGATAGCCGCTCGCAGTTGCATTATACTTTCTGGTTTATTGCAGTAGAGTTTCTCTTTTAAATTTCCCTATCAGAAATCGTAGAGATTAACACTTGGGCTGTCTGGCAGCAGCATAGAATCACCCTGAAAAGGACATCACAATAGTATGACATCACAATGAGATATCACATTACTCTGGCAGAGTCAAATATGCTCATGCAGAACAACAATATATGCTGTGTGATGACGTGTTCTGCTTGCATGACTTTTTTCCTGCATTGGTAGTTCTTGTTCTCAAGAGTTATGATAGAAAATTATTTTACAGCATGTCACTATTAAAGAAAATAAATAGCGTTAATTTCTTGTGGGAAATCTATAGTAGAATTTCTACCGCAATAAACAGACAATATAATGAAATTGTGAGTGACAATCGTAACTTCTTCCCAGGTATTGACAGAACTTGTTCGTTATTTGGTCACAAACATGAGGCTTTGTCCTGAACAGCTTATACGCCAACATCATGGCTATTGAATACGTCCTCCATGCTGGCTATCCATGCCTAGTTCAGTGGTATAGAATATTTGGTATATTAAAAATTTATAAGACATTTTAGCTGTCAGAAATGTTGTGCAATATCCTGATATGCCATTATTGTAACTATTCTGTTTATTAGATTTCCGGACTGTGTAATTTTGTGTAATTTATTCTTTCCTAAGAATATTTATAAAAGCTGAATTTTGTTTGTCTTTCGTTATAATATCATGAAAAGTATGCTGCTTATGGAAACTGGGTAAAGCAATTTTATTTTCGTGTACAAAGAACCAAAAGTTTTCTTTTACAAAATTCTGCTAATGAAAATTAAGTAGATCGCTTAAAATGAAAATTTATAGAGAAACTGAACATTCTTTACATTCCAAATCGAAGTCCATGGAAACATTAAAAAAAAATTTAGAATATGAAAATTTCATGAACACTATTGTGTTATTGCTGGTTGTGGTAAATGAACAATAGAATTTCATCTAAGAAAAATGTTCTTATTTTCAAACTTTAATTGGAAAAGACAAGAAAAATAAAGAAAAAATATGTTATTATTATGGCTGCACTCTTCATGATTCTTGAATAAAGTAACACTGAATTCGTATTAATATTTAGGAATCAATGAGCAGATAACTTTACTCTTTCACTGCAAAACCTTTTTTCAAATTGTTTACACAAATGCCTGAAATGTTTGAAATTCATGAAATTCATTGCGAAGAGAAATTTGCTTTTCATATCTTCAAATATAAATTATTGGTAAACATTCGTCTCTATATGAAATTAATTGCGCTTGCCCTTCTATTGGTTTCGACTGAATCAATGGAGGCCAACAACAAAAAGGATGAAAATTAGAGACGACGAAGAGGAAAGGCGAAACGCCAGCAGAGGACGTTCGAGAAGAAAGACGGAGGAGGATGGCCTACGTGGTAAAGCGGGGGAATGAGGGAAAAAGAGAGAGAGAGAGAGAAAGTCATTGAGCAAAAATTATTCCCGTCTGTCGAGTTCAATTGCATTCCTCGTCCGAACTTCTCCCGATCAAAAAGGAAGCAGCGCGGCGGGAAACGCGTGCGCCGAATGGCATCTAATTGATTTCAAGTGGCTTTTAGCTGTCGACATTAATGTGGAGTCCGTTATGATTTCCCTTTGCAATTAATCGGGCAGCAGAGGGTCTCGATAGGTTGGAGCCGTTCTTATCGTTGCCCTCCCAGCACCGGTCGAAAATGGAAAGTGACGTTAATCACGGTTATCGACAATTTCGAATTACCGACGGACGGTGCGATTTATTTCCCACGACCGACGCGCGGGTTTTCTGTTTTGTTCGTCCAAAACTCTCAGCACCCGACCGAAAACTTCTAATTTTCTCCCCATCCCCTCTTTTAGCGTCGTGTCAATTAATTTCCATTCATTTGCCGTATGCGGCTTTTATTAACGTCGATGCTGTGATGGCGTTAATAGCCGAGATGGAATTTGCACTCGTCATTATATCCCGAGATAACAAAAGTGGGAATTTGTAATTTTCGAGGATCTCCAAGCCCGCTCGGGCTTCCGTATTTTCTTTTGTCCTATGGTTTGTAAGTGTGTGTTTGTGTGCTAGTGCTTGCGTGTCAGTATATGTGCATGTTCGTTTGTTCCCTGTTTGTTGCGTTTATTACGGCGGGGAACACTTGCTAAGCGGTGAATTAATGCCAAGCGCAGCTGGTTTTCACGCAGCTCCACTCGGAGTCAGAGATCGTAGCTGTCAAGGATATATCATGGGTTTGAACCACAGAGTCAAAACGTAGAAAAGAGGAAGCAGGAAAGAGCCAGTTCTCGATTACGTCCACACATACAAACACACGCCCAGCCATACTCACGGGCACGCACGCTCCTCCACCCTTAGGTAAGTGCGTGGTTTACGACCAGAGCCTAATGTTAGCATTGACCGTGGACAAAGGAGACCATCTTGCTTATCCATTCAACTCACACGAATTCTGTCAGACAATGCCACTTTCGAGCTGACTTTCTTCCAAAGTCGCGCAGACGTGTCAATATTTGAGCACCTCTTCCCTCGGTGGTTTCCCCTCCATTTTGTAGACGAGGGTTTAGGCTTTTTTTCATTTCCATTTTCTTTTCCTTCACACAGAATCAATATTTAAAAATTTCGGGCGCCTTTTCAAAAGGCTCTTCATACTTTCACCCTATAACTACATGACCAGGCTCTTCACGTGCCTAAAATATTTACGAACAGAAAATTGCTGAAATTCTTTTTCACTCTGATCTCAAATTTTACTCTTAATCTGAACAGATAGAAACCCATTCAGTTTTTATGCATGATAATTAGAGTTTTGCTCTCGAATTTATATAATATGTTTCCAGCTATAATGGAGCACTGTTCAATTTTTATCTACAAAACCCATTTGTAAAAATGTATGTGGTAAAAAAATTACGTATTTCGATTTAAATGAACACGTGAAAAAAAAATCGAAATGTGACCATGTGCATAATTAAATGTTCTTAAATTTAAAATTAAAGAACCCTTCAATTCCCTTTATATTCTTTCTTTTTAAAAATTTTTCATCTTAATACACAAAGGGATGATCTGGCACCATCTTTGTGCACTTAAATGGTTTAATTTAAGAGAGAAAAAGTTAATCTAAGCGTTAAAAGATAAATGTGCCATTTTCTTAATGTCTAGCTCATTAAACATAATGGGTTACATTTCTTTCGTTTTTTCGTGTGTACGCAATGAAATCAATTTTAAGTACCATAAATTTTAAAGTTCTTCGGAGTCACGTTTATTAGGGAACGCACCTTCAATAATAAAATAAATCTTGCAAGGCTTTAATTATAATTTTACGGTCGCATTAATTGCTTAAAATAACTGTTCGGTTGCCTAATCACCGTATCTATTATTACTTATTGGCGGTTTCTATAAATATCAAAAAAAAGTTTTAAAATTAACGCCCTAAAGTAAAGTCTAATGATAGTTTGTTTTTATATTATTATTTGAAAGAAGAAGATATTCATTATAAAATTTTTACCCACAATGTAAAGGACAGTATTACTCGGAAAATACCCTTCATTTTCTTGGAAACTCATATTTATTCAAATTGCATGAAAACGCTCATAAATGAATACATTATTTTCTTTATACACTCTTATCAGCTTCAAACCTGCGTGGTATCTTTAAAAGAAGAAAAAATAATGAAAATCAGAGGGACAATTTGGGGCCAATTGTCTTGCGATGTTTTAGTCCTCACAATCAGCGTACTTCAACATGTATAGGGTGGTGCGAGGGCCAGGAGAAAATGCCATATTGGCCCGATTATAAACCGCCCCCGAATATAATAAGCCTTAGAAACCTCAGTTTCAATTGAAATTAGTTCCTGCGGCATGTCGGGTGTCCAGCTACTGTTAAATTAGTGGACAATATTTGAAGGGCTCGATTGTAAGCCGCACCTTCAGTTTTAAAACTTCAATGTTGGGGAAAGTGCGGCTTTTAATCGGGTGAATTAAAAACGGTGAATTAAAAACGTAATAATATTGGGCGTTTCTGTTTTTATCGGTATAACTTATATACACATATGAAATGGAGAATTCTCTGTACTGTCCTTCTTGATGAAGTTGATGGAAGTCTTGCAGTACATACCGGGAAAGAAAACACAGAATTCTGACCGGTTTCGCCTTTTATTCCTGGCTTAAATATCCTTGATAAAACCAGAATAAAGGCGAAACCGGTCGGAATTCTGTATGTTTTCTTTCCCGATATGCATTGCAAGGCCTCCATCATTTTTATATACCCATACCTTTAAAATTCGAAATTATAGGCGGTTTTGAATAGTTTCGTGCACATTGGTTGGCTGATTGGTTCGTTAGATTTTTGGACGCGTCAAAATCTAGGTCATTTGCGCTGTCCAACGAAAGAAAAACTGGGCGTGTCTAATTAAATTGCCAATTTCAATTTTTAGACATTGTTGCTACGTAAAATTAACAATGTTTAACAATTGAAATTAAACTGGAAATTTAACTGGACACGCCCAGTTTTTCTTTCGTTGGACAGAGTATAATGCAATCCTGAGACAATTCCACATAACTATTATCTTTATACCTTTGGAGGACAAATACAGAAATCCATTCCACGGCGGTTTTGGAACAATCAATCCGATGGATTCGAAAACTGGAAAGTCTGCGCCGCAGCGTTTTTGGCCATCTGGCCGCCCATGGGGCATAGTCACCGCATACAATTCCTAAGCGCGGGGAGTTTGGAAGGGATTCATGATTTTGACAGACCGTCCAGAGTGCAGTCGGTCATGCAGTTTCATCTCTCCTACTTTTGAGGCTTTAACTATGAGAACAGCAATCAGCGGTGCTCCTCAGACAGACACAAAGTCAATATATAAATGTTTGTGAATTCATCGCAGCTTCTTTCTTCCCGTTACCAAAAATTGAATCACAGGTCATTTTCAAACGAAATTATTGACTTTTGTTTGCTGGCATGAATGCTACAGACACTTCTTTATTTTTAGGAAAAGTTAATATCTCTTTTTTTAAAAGATAATAAGAGCTTAAGCAATTGTAATAAAAACACTTCAAGACACAGTTTAAGGAACCCTCTAAGAGTGTATTGATTCGTTTGGTTAAGCTATTTGCCATTTCGGAGAAGTTACCTGGTCACATACATACATACAGAAGGAATTTCATTTTTATTTATTTATTTATTTTTTTTTTTTTGCAAAATTTTAAAATATTTTTTCGAATAAAAACTATTGAATCAATTTTAGTGAAAAAAATTTTTGAGTCGGATGAAAAATGGCCCACCGCTCCAGATAGTGATCGGCCAAAAAATTGCTTGAAAAATCACTAGCATTGGATCTCCTCTTTCCAACGGTGTGTCTTACATATTCTTATAATTTAATTTCAACTTTTAATTTAGTGTCTGAATATTTTACGTACCTGATAGAGCTGCGAATGCTCGATACTTGAATCGAAAGTAATTTGTTCATTTTCAATGAAGACGCAGCGCCATAAAGACAGGTAGCAAGCTTTATAAATATTCTAAGAAAAAAAATTGTTCCTTATTTTTAATGGGTAACAATCATTATTTGATGAGTTTAATTTCAGATTATATAGTATCTAAATTTGCAGTAGAATAATCGCTATTAGCCGCTCGCAGTGCAGGCGTTATTAAGCAAATTATCAGTTTTCACATAATCAAGTTTGACGTGTTTAAAATTTAAGATGCATGGGGAACATATTGATTTAGAACAAGCAAGAAACTTAAATTAGCTTTAATTTCAACCCATTCATTAATTAATTTGAAAAACTGTCTGTTGGTAATTTAGAAGCAAAAATGGAAACAGAGTATTTTGGCATTCATTTGAAGAATTAATTCAGGGAATACCGAAATAGCTTCATATGTATCTTTTGTGTGTATAGAGTGTGTATTGCACTCTATGGCTAATGAAAAGATTTTTTAATGGAAATCTATAATAAATGTTTTCCTATATCGAAAATCATAGAAAAGATTTTTAAAAAATAATTTTTTTCTATTCTGAGAATGTGATAAAGAAAAGTATTTTTGTTGTGAATATTGACCTTATCGAGGTAGCACATTTTTTTGGCAATTGTATTTTTTGTTTTTGTTTTACGCATGCAGAGCTTGGAATTCGATTTTTTTTCAAGTGTTTTGTCGTAAAAGTCAAAAGGCGATGTCAAAATAAAATGGAAGTAAAACAAGAATAAAAGTTGCTACGTGAAAAAAACTCGACCTGGTGCCCCTTCACAATCCACTTGGAAGGTGATCTATCGACTTCGCAGTTTTGAAGGCATGTGGAAAGAAAAAGTAGTAATATCAAAAAAAAAATAAAATCTTAAAGAGTTTCTTAGTACAGACAGCAATGAAATCGCTCAGAGAAATTCAACAAATTAAATTCAGAATGAAAATTCTAATAGCACGTTTATGAATGCTATTAATGACGGTTGCAAATTATTGCGAGCGATCTGATGAATCATAAAATTCTAATATTTCCCCATCAAAATTTAGTACAAATTGAATATTCATAGCCGATATTAAACCGAAGGGCTTTTACCACCGCATCGCGGAACTTCTATCAGGGTGAATTTGTTTGCTTTACCAGAGGCCAAAAGAAGATCTTCCACAACGATAACGCGTTGCGATTGGGTGAATAGGACGCTACTTTTATACACCTGGACCCACTGCTGCACGATGCGGGCACCACAGCAAGAGACATTATCCTAAATAAAGTAACGGAAAAAAGATTAAGACTTCCTTGCCAAGTAGGTCCGCGAAGGGCAGTGGATGCACCTGGGCCTGCATAAACCCCTCAGATAGCGCTTCACCATTAAGATGTTTCATCAGCGTTGATTAAATCCCATTACCCTCTGAAACTAACCTTCTCTCCCCTACAACTTGGCATTTTAGCTGGACGTAAGTTGTGAAGCCACTTTTACATACGGTTTCACTCCTACACAAAATCGATCTTACACCAATCTTATCTTAATGAAAAGGGCGAGGCTCGACATTTTAATGAACACTTAACAAAAAATTAAAAAGCCACCCAAGGCCAATATTTCTCATTTTTCATGCTAATTTTTTTTTATGTGTTCTTTTCGTCTGTTTGTATAGCTGTGTGCATCGTCAATTTTCTCGCGAGTGAAAAACACTGTAGGCGCGCCAAATATTCCACACATCAAAAGCAAATTTTATCGTATTCAGAAATTCCCGGCATTGCTTTATGAAATGTAATTCCTCCAAGAATCCTCTACTGTCGGTTTTTGTTTCTTTCATTAACAAACAAATTTTGCAAGTATCATTCAAAAACTGAGCCAAATTAATTATACGAGGCGTATTCAGAAAGTAAGTTCCGTTTTGTAATAAAAATAAAACTATTATATACAGGGTAAAGCATTTATCTTGAGATTTCAATACACACGCATAGACTCTGTCTTCATAGGACTGCTGCCCCCAAAAGTTTACTTGTGGACTAAAAAATTTTGAATTTTTGAAATTCTGACTTCGGATTCTTAAAGACCATCAAAAAATAGAATAGTAATGTCTGCAGACCCACTCTCTATCTCTTTGTCTTCATCGATAAAATTGGGTTCAAAACTTTAAAAGTTCCACACTTCCAGGGCCTCTATCTCCTAAACGATTGGATCAATTGAAAAACACCAAGAATAAAAACATTTCTCGAATATTGTGTACAATCTGAATATACCATTAAAAATAGGGGTTCCTATTTAAGATTTCAAAGTTACCCCCAGCCCCTCTCACAAGGGGGGGAGGTAATTTTTTAACAAATGAATTTCCCCCCGAAATAATTCACTTTTGATTTTGGACATTTTTTTCGTACAATGCTTAGTTTCCGAGATATTCAGTTATCTCAAGATAAATGCCTCACTCTGTATATTTACAAGAATTTTTCTTTACCAGATTCTATATACCTTTTATTTTTCACCTAGTTTCCAAGGTTTATTTAAACACTTTTCATAGCGCTCAATACTCACTTCATAGAAGTCTGCCGCCGGTGAGGATTCTTCATCATTCCTGAAACGCAGGCTGCCGATGAACTCCTTTAGATCCCGGAACAGGTGGTAGTCACTGAAAGCGAAGTCAGGACTGTAAGGGGGGGTGGTCAAGTTTTTCCTAACTAATCAGTTCTTTAAAAATTTTAATAAAGAACAATTTTAATAACATTTTTAAGAATTTTAATCATTATCTTTTATTACATATTATACAGAAGGTTGTTAGGGATCTATGGTAACAAGTTACAGAAGACCAGGAAAAATGGAAAACCCCTTTCGCCATCATCGAGTTTTCAAGATTATGAATATCAAGAAACTATCTTTTAAGAAAATTAAAAAAAACAACCACACAAATTTATTTATTACGATAGAATTTCTTCATGAAAATAATAAAAGGCACATTATTAGGAATTTTTATGTTCATTAGAACAGCTTCGCTTATTGGCATTATATTTTCTAAGCATATGAATTTTCTGTATCTTTTCTGTGTGTAATCTGTTTTTTGAATTATTTTTTTAATCACGATTATAAAAAATAAATAAATAAAAAAATAAAAATACCAATTGAAAATAATTACACCATTGCTAACGTCGGTCCACAGGATCGAAGGTACGCATATTTCACTAGTGCGCATACATAAAACATGTTGCTTATGCATATATCATAGGATTAACTGAAAAGTGAAGCTACACAAGAAATCAACCATTTATTTGCACGCGTGTGAGCTGTAGCGCCGAAAATTTTATAGGTAGGTCCCTGAGACTGTATGTTAGTACTGGAGGGTTAACTTTGACCTTTGATTCAACTCTGTACAAAGTTAACTTGTCGTTATCGTTATATCCCGCTACGATCATGAAACCTTTTGAAAATGTTTCCTTGCATTCACGGTGAATGGAAAATTTCATCGAACAAACAGTCCGAGCAACGCCGGGCATATCAGCTAGTAATAACTAAATCTATACTCTTAACTTTGATCATCATAATTAAGTGCGCCGCTGAAATTCATGTATAGGTTCAAGTGTGCCGTGAGAGAATAAAAGTTAAAAAACGCTGCTTTAGAACATTTTGAAATGTTTTTTTAGAATGTCTGTAATGCGTAGCTGCCTGCGCTCTGTGGCGCTGTATTTTCGTTGAAGAGAGATAAAATTGCTTCCGATGAGAGGGTCGAGTAGTTCTTCCAATTTTGATTATGAAATATTAAACTTTTTTTCTTTAAAATTACGCTATCAATAGGCATAAAATTGCTAGTAAATAATAAATATTAAGAAAGAAATGGAAACAATGTCAGCAGCCAAAAAATGTAATAAAGCATTTAGACACCGCTTAAAAATTTGAATTTTAATCATATGGATAAATAAACTACACTATTAGAAATTTTGTCACGGATCCAAGTGCTCTTGTAACTCAAAAGAGAATCAAAAAAGGATTCTTGAATTTATTTTAGAAGATCGCAATAAAATAAACATGTATTCCTTTGGAAAGAGGAAACCCTCTTCACCTGGAAAATAATATTTCATAGAGAGATAGGTTAACTTATTTGGTTTCCACTGAAGGCCTGGGTGTACGTATATGCTTGTCGTTTAATCAGTCCCCTCTATGGCCTAGAGCCTATTAAAGGAGCTATGAGTAATTGACGAACGTAATAATGCACGAGTTGTTTGTTCATTTCAGTGGACACAATCGAACAAGCATTGAAAATTATCCAATTAATGCTGGATGACGAATAGCTTTCATCCAATTGCAGTCCTAGTACCTGTGCATGTAACCAAAAGAGAATAATGGCGGACAAGAAAGCAGTATACGCCACCTCCTTTTCCTTTTACCGGGCGACAAATCCACTTCTCCGATTGAAGGTAAAATACCAACGGCTACATGCCCTAATGAAATAAAATCATTAAAATCTATAACTGGAATTAAACTCCCCATGCTTTATTGATCGGAGAATGTACAGGCCTAGACAGAGTCCCTAAGCAGTTAACAGTGCCGGGGTCCTCTTTATGGCAATTTAACATTTCGTACCCTTGCCGGGGCTCCCTCCGAGGCAGCTGTCTAATTTGCCTATGCAAATAGTTCTAATATAAATATAGTGAAGCCATGTGGGAGCCATATGAACCAGGCCTAACAGCATTGTTAAATAGCTATATGCTTTAATGCAATATTTCCGAATGTTTCCTTTGGTCTAATTATGGTAATTTATAATAAAAGCTATAATTTACAAAAGAGAAAGAATAATCATCGTAATACTTATAAGCACGCATAACTTCATGTAACATTTTCCCACCGTTACCTTTAATTTGTAAAGTTTGTTAAATATTTTAGAACTACATTGTATTAAAATTATAAAAAAGTACCTTGAATAAAATACACATATTATCCAATTTATAATATTTATTAATGAGTTTTAATGTTTAAATGTAATATATGTTCATAAATACTGGTGATTAACTATCACGAAATTTCAATTGAGGGAGCTTAATGAACGAAAAACAGCAAAGAAAGAGTAAAATTAAAATAATAATGACCGGATACAATTGAGACGATTTCCAACGAACATTTCACAATATGGTTGTATTACACGGAAATTATTCATCGACAATTTCTTGCACTGGCAGTAGATCACTCTTGACATTATGTCGAAATGCGCAATCGTTAACTTTAGGGCTTCATTATTCTGGGGGAAATAATAATTTAGTCCCTTTGTCTCCATGTCAATAATCAATTTAGATAACAAATTGGCCTAGATTAATGACGCAGTTTAATTTAATCCCGGTTAGCAGGGCTCGGCGAATAAACTTTATCTTGAATTGTAATTTGACTTTCAGAATTTATGAGAATGCAAATAAATCTTTAAACGAAAGCTCAAGAGAAATAGGAACAGGGAAATCTACGTTTATTCATTTCTTTAGAGAGAATAGCGTTTCCTGGAGTGTAATATTAAAATGGGAGAAACAGAACGTTTCTTCCTCTTTAAACCCTGTTTCAAGTAGAAAATGGTAGTATAGTGTCTCTGATAGTATTTCATTTTTTCCCTAGATGCTAGGAGACCTAATCCTCCCTTGTGAGACAGAACGAGGAAACCACTTTTTATTCGGTCCTTTAGAACATCTATTGATCAAAACTCTAATCCTGGATGTCATTCTCCCTAACCAATGCACTGGCTGTATCCAGAAAATAGAGGCGGCTTTATCCAATAGTATACTTTAATAGCGAGGGAAGCTGAAGTAAAATATTCTTTTATTTTCTCTCTCAAAACTCAAAGATACTTTATGTACTCTTCCAGTATCCTAATAAAGTACTTATTCGTGTATCTCTTAAGTATTACAATAACGAACAGAATAATCTTATACTATTCGTTATGGTATTACTGTAGAGTGCTACTGCACTCTTTTAATATAAAATTTTAATTTAACTACTGTCTCTGAGCTCTTGATGAAGGTATGCAAATAACGTGATAAACCTGAATAATTTGAAAATAAATAATTTTAGATAAAAATGTTTCAAACAAAAGTTTGGGAGAGAAACTCGGCATTTGGTGGGCATATTATTTTAGATAAAATTTGTTCCGCTTTAATGGAAGAACGAGTTGCCTTTGTTTTGTAACCTTCCAGTTGTTAGTAACTTTCAGGTTAACAAGGTTCTGTCCAAAATATTTTTTCGAGATAATTAGCTGTGTCGATGGGAATCCTCAAATCTTCGCAGTTCACAAAACTACTGAATAAAAAATATTAGGACAAAAGTTCATTATTTCTTTCGCTTGCAATTATGAAATTGTTAAAAATAGTTCTATTAAAAAATAAAATTAACCTTGAAAAGACTTTGAAAACAGCGCTGTCTTCTTTTCCTCTCAAAAGCATACAACTTTTATTTGCTTCTCTGAAACACTTTTCTCTTAAATTATACAGGGTGTTTCTAAATTATCTCCCGTATTATACATAAGTTTATTACACAAAAACTATTGCAGATTTTAAGGTGATTTTTTTTATTCACAAAGGAAAACTCAAAAAGTTTCTTAGCCTCGCGTGAGTTGATAATGAAACACGTGGTTGGCACGTGATTACCATTGTTGGCACGTTGTTCCATTATTTGCAAGACGCAGTAAACAATGGCGAGTGTTCAAGAAAAAGCTCAATGCATGTTATGGCTTGCGGAATTTAAGTCAATGATTTAGAGTTCAGATAATGTTCAAAACAAAGTTTAAAAAGGATCCTCCAAATCATAAGTTCAATTAAGCTATGGCATGAAAAATT
This sequence comes from Rhysida immarginata, assembly GCA_023313115.1. NCBI lineage: Eukaryota > Metazoa > Arthropoda > Chilopoda > Scolopendromorpha > Scolopendridae > Rhysida > Rhysida immarginata. Next base: position 5,522,468 of record JAHWFO010060970.1, read on the forward strand.
TTTAAACACAGGCAGCCTGTTACACAAAAAGGGTGCTGGTAGACCTTCAGAAACACCACAGAGAGTAGAAAAGGTCAGGGAGGCGTTCGATCGTAGTCCTCGTAAATCACTTCGCCAAGCGGCTCGTCAACTGGATATGCCAATGACATCCATACATAAAATAGTGAAGCACCGCCTTCGTCTTATACCCTACAAAATCCAGAGGATGCATGAACTGAAGCCAGATGACCGACCGAAGCGCAAGAAGTTTTCTGAATATATGCTCCAAAAATCGACAATGATCCCACCTTCCTTGAGGACATTTGGTTTTCTGATGAGGCAACATTCCATAATTGAGGAGCAGTAAACCGAGACAACTGCCGCATTTGGGGCTCACAAAACCTCCACGTTCTAAGGGAGCATATACGCGACAGTTTAAAGGTTAATGTTTGGTACGGTTTAATGCATGATCGAGTAATCGGACCTTTCTTTTTCGCTGAAGACACCATTACCGCTGCAACCTACCTAGATATACTGGAGAACTACCTGATTCCACAGGTGGAAGAACTGCAGCCCAACATAGTCTACCAACAAGATGGATCACCCCTCACTGGGGCCTGCAAGTTAGGCAGTGCTTGATACGAACCCTCTGGATTTTTTCTTCTGAGAATATGTGAAAGACAGAGTGTACAAGACCAACGTTGATGACAGTGAAACTCTCAAAAAAAGAATAATTGAAACAATCGCTGAAATCACCCCCGAAATGCTAGCCCGAACATAAAAGAGGGGTGGCACACTGAAATTTATTAAGGCATGCTAAGAAACTTTTTGAGTGTTTCTATGTGAATAAAATAAATCACGTTAAAATCTGTAATAGTTTTTGAGTAATAAACATGTATAATGCGGGAGGTAATTAGAAAAACCCTGTATATTTTCGCGTTATTCAGGTTTATTATGTTTATTTAAATGTCTCATCCTGTATATAAGCTTGTTTTTATACTGGATGTTTCAAATGAAATGTAACGGCCAAATATCCTAAAAACCGTTATTCCAGTTAAAAAACTGTTAGTGCAGTTGTATAGCAACTGGCACGTGCCGAATTTAATGGTATTGTTAAAATTGATGTTCGACGCCAATTAAGGGGTCACATGATATTTATCTCGGAAACCAAAAGAGATAGAGTAAAAATGTCAGTGAGAGACTTATCGACTCTACTATGTAGAGCATGGTCGAATTAGTCTGAAAATCATCATTCCAGAATAGTTTTATCAGGCTAATGTTTGAGAAAATTTGAGAACAAAAGTTTTGTGAAAGTCTAAATTTCAAGACATCCTGTATTGTTACCCACATTGTTCAGAAGGTAATTAAAAATGAACTGACCTTATTTTTAGTAAAAGTATTTTACGAATTTACAAAAACTTAACAGTAATTGATATTATTCTTATTCGGGAATATTACAATTCCGGAATAGGGGTTGTCTGACAAATAATTTCATATTCCAATTTACATTCAATGTATAGTCCTCATCAGATAAGTTAAACCTCGACCTTGAAGGTCTAGGATTATTCTTGAAGCTAAAATGGGAGGCCAAGAGGACGAAAAAAAATCTGAAGTAGTGCAGGGAAGTACTAGTACTTCATCAGATTTTTTTTCATCCTCTTGCCTCCCATTTTAGCATCAAGAATAATCCTAGATCTTCAAGGTCGAGGTTTAACTTATCTGATGACTATACATATCATTTGTCTTCTTTTGGAGGAAACAGCTTAGCTAAAATGCTGGGTGCCAGGCTCAAGTGTTGGGTGCCAGGTCCAAGTGTCGGGAGTCAGGCCTGGGTGCGAGATGGTGGCTAAAATAGGAAATAAAGAGATTCTTTTATTTCAAAAATAAAAAAGAATTAACCCTGCATTTACAACAGAACAATTAACTGAAATGGTGATAATTTATGGTGATAATTTACGTTCATTGCATTCCCACATAGTAGTATCCGAGTAGTATCTCTTGGTTTCCGAGTTAAAAATCATTGACTCCCATAATTGGCGTCGAACATCAATTTTAACAATACCATGAAATTCGCACGTGCCAGTTGCTATACAACGTGCCAAAGAAGCAACTTCCAATATTAATTGGCGTCCTTTCTGTCAGGTATTTTGTGTTAACCTTTTTGATGGAATAATAGATTTCAGTCAAAACGAATTTTAATCTTGGAACTCCGTGTACTGATTAAAACTGAGAATTCCAGCATTTAGCATATTTTTCCACAACACACTTATATAATGCATGGTAAATCGAAATTGGTGGTTTATATTCACTTAATCGGATTTGCGATTTTAACGAACGTTATTATATTATTTTGTTTGTTCAGATAGCATATAATAATCGATAATAAAGTGAGCTTTCGAGAAAAATTGATTAAACTGACCTTTGCAGTAAAAAGATAAAGATCGAGACCATAAATGGAGTGTTTTGTTTTAGTCTGTTTATTTTAATAAATGGGAACGTGATTAACCATCTTCCAAAGATTTATATCTCCTTTAATTTAAGATTTATACTGCATAATGATAAAAATCACCCTAAAATACCTGAATAGATTTTATGGATGTTAATAGATAAGTAAAGCTCATAATGGATTTCAAAGGCAAAAATTCTTCTTTTGTCTTTTATGTTTTGATATTTTGAAATGTATAAATTGAAGAAGACGTTGCTCTTTAAAAATCAGGGTTTCCATCTCTCGACAATGAGTTCTCCCTTGCAAATTCGTGAGCTCCATCGATGCGGAGACCGCTTTTCAAAAACCGATGCAAAAGCATATTTATAAATGAAAATTAATTATGCATAAAGATGAATATTTACGTAGTCATTTTCTTTAAAATTTAAGCTAAAACAATTTTTCTGGACTGCATGCATTCTGCATAAGCTGCTTATAAGAGATTTTTACAAGCATATGAGCTATTTATAAACTCAAGAGAGGAAAATCGCACCACATCAAATTTTTGTCAAAAATAGAAAGTGAAAGATTAACATAAACGAAAATTTTAAGGAAAAATACCAATATGCGCAAAATAATGACGCTTGTGGCATTTTGAACGTTTTTTAATTTTTTTATTGTTTATCCGTATTTAATATTTTACAAATTAATTTGCGAATATCGAAAATAGAGCGATTATTTATATATGATGGAACATCCAATACGAACAATTCACTTAGGGTAAACGCATTGGCGTCTCAATTCACTCCTGTAAATTAAGCTGTAATGAATTAGTCTAACCTGAAATTACACTCTGTGATCAAAGTTTTCAGACTGCAACCATGAATTCACGAAAAGGAATAAGGTTTGAACGTTTTTGTTATAGCCTCTACTCTACTCTACTTTCCACCGGATTTTGGTAGATAGCTTCAGAAATTTTCTTTTATTCTTCCCGAAGAGCGTTGAAGAAAATAAGTGGAATTGGACCATGTGGTCTAGCACGTTTTCATCGCTTCAATTCATCCCACAGATGTTCAATGAGATTTATAACGGGGCTTTGTGTAGGAAAGTCTATTTTTTCAAACCCTCTCTTCTCAAATTGTTCCTGGGCACATCTCTTTGGCGGTTTTTTCTTGTTATGTTAGAAAAGAATGGTCTAATCCGAAACTATTGCCATAATGTTGGCAGTGTGGAATTGTTAATAGTTGCATTAGCTCCAGTTTCATTGATTAATTTATTATGTGTGTTCATCAGCTTTTTGATGGTTTGTAAAGGAAGAATTCCCGACCTGCGAGCCGGGTGCCGCTCTATCACTGGGTTCATCTTTGACTACCTTCTAGTCTTTAGGATTGATTCTGCTGACGTCGAGCTTATGAGCAATGATACGGCCTTGGAAACCTAGAGTCTTCAGTTCTTGGGAAATAGTGATTGTATTGGAGGTACTTGAGGTGGCCTTTTGGAACTGTGTAGCATTTATTTCAGCTGAATATTTCCGATTGCATTGTGTCACAAGTGCTAAATTCGACAATCTCTGTCTTTTTCTTCGGCCTACCACTTAGAGATTCCACCGACATTGCTTCTTGGGATTTTCACTTGACGATGATGCCACTTACGGTTGAACGAAGTATTTGTAGGCTGACAGAAATCTCGCGTACAGGCTCTTTACAGAAAAGATTGAGATAAAGTAAAATGGATTCTTATTAAAATTCGGAGTGGGAACTACCAAATAGAACCCGAAGCCCAAATTTTGGAATAAATAATCACTATTCGATTTCGAAAAAGCTTCAATTACTGCCCGAAATTTAATTAACGTTTTTAAATTTTATTTTCTCATTAAAAGAAATTAATTTCAAATTTGCTCTGCAGAGAGCTATCGAGCGCTTGAAAAGATGGTTTCGCTTTGGTGGCTTTTGTATGTATGGAAATGCTTTACTTTGTTTTCTTCATTATCGTGATTATGTTTTAAAACCTAATTTTTTTTTACCATTAATGAGCGTGAAACATTAAACGCTACCTTTCTTTTGTAATAAGGGCTTAATTTTATAGTTCCCAAACTTAAAGCTAAATTTCTGGTCGTAGTCTTTGATGAAAATTACTGCTCACAAAAATTAGGGGATATTTCAAAATGAATATGCAAAGAACCATTTGAATTTTGTTTATTAAACAAGAACATCAGAAAAGCAAATACCAAGTCAAAGAAAGTTATCCGATTATGCAAATGAGATGCAAGCTCAATAGTCGTGATTGAGTAGCAAGTAAAATATTGATGAGGATGAACAGAAACATGGCAACCTGGACACGAGTGCCACACATTAACTGTTCAGTAGAGTGCAAGTTCAGCCTGAATACCAAAACATACTGACAATGATCCTCTGTGGGATCCTCTGCCATTCTTGCCCCGGGGTAACTTCCAGCTCAAGTAGTGTTGTGAGAGGCATTGGATGGTTTGTCAGATGTCTTCTCAGTGCATCCCAAGCGTGTTCAATGGGACTAGGTCTGGAAAACGTGAAGGCCAGTCCATGCGTTAGATTCCTGCCTCCTGAAGCATGTTGTTGACGAGATGCATACAGTGGGGCAATGCAGTATCGTCCATGATCAGAAAGTTTAATCCATCTGATCCAGAATAGGGTAACACTATAGGGTGCAGAGTCTCCACTCGATATCTGGCAGCAGTCAGCGATCCGTTTCTGAAGACCACCAATGCTGATGACAGCCCACACAGTGATTCCACCGCCACCCTTTGTCGCACGAATTTGGATTCTCCCGTGTTCCTCAGATCAGGACACGATGATTTTCAGGTGCAGACTGAACCTTGATTCATCAGAGAAGAGGACAGTTGATACTCATCACGGGTCTAATGACGATGCTCAGCGTCCTACCTTCTACGGGTTCTGCGGTGTTCAGCAAATAACTGAATGCATACCATTGGTCGCCAGGCATACAGTCTAATACGATGAAGCCGATTTCCTATGGTCTAGGTACATATCCGTCATTCAGTGAGAGTAAGAGACTGTTCTGCAGCTCCGTCAAATTGCTATGGGGATTCTTTCCAATAACGTCAAGCAGCGGTCTTCTCTTGCTGATGTGGCAGATGGGTGACCCTGCCCTTGTCTTTTTCGTACTGTGCCAGTCGCTTGAAAGCGATTCCACACTCTGCTGCTCACGCTTTGGGGTGTTTCAAGTGCTGCTGCCACTGTCGTCTGCGTTTGACCAGCTTCAAGATGCGGGCAAATCGTGTTGAGGGGTATTGTAAGAGCAAGGGCATTGCAGGATGTGCACTTTGATGATTAGGAAAAGTGCAGATACTGCAATACTTTCATCCTTTTTTATATTATATTTTGACCAATGAAATGAAAAGTTTGGTCTTTATCTCATTTGCATAATCGGACAACTTTGTGTGACTTGTCTTTGCTTTTCTGATGTTCTTGTTTAATAAACAAAAATTAAATGCTTCTTTTTTTATCGGTTCATATTCATTCTGAAATATCCCCTAATTTTTGTGATCAAAGTAGAACGATATGAAGTCAAAAAAATTTCTAGAAAGTAAGCTTTAATTCTGAAGACTTTCCACTTCATCAGAAAACATTTCGGAATACTTATAGTGCAATAGTAAAAATTAACTCAGGAATGATGAATTTCTTTTAATAATTCAAACTCAGACTTCTGAAAAAAATCACAGGTCAGTGACATGTCTTCATTTATAAGTATCGTGATTTGATAAATGACAGTTATCAATTAAAAGAATTTTTCCCCTTATTTTTTTTTCTAATTTTTGGGCTCGCTGCGTTCGCTTTTAATGCGTTTTTTAACCCATCCATCATTTGATGAGCAAAAATTTCCCCATTTTCGACCCTCGCGGGGCATCTCCGAATTATCAACCATCTTTCGAAAACGAAAATAATAATAATAATTAATGGTTTAAAACGACCATTACGTGGTGCTCACTTGCTTCTGAGCGACGAAGACGGGTCGAAGTGATTTATTCCACGGGATTGCGGACAAAATTAATCATGGAGAGAAACGTATTAGAAGGGGCCGCCATCGTCATCGTCGTCGTCGTCGTCGTCTCCTGCGGTTTCCAATCTGTTTCGGAGTCGCCCGCTTGTTATCGAATTGATCGCCAACTAATTATAATCCTCTGCATTCCCTATCTGCTTTTAAACAGATAGACAAAACAAACACGTTAACGAATAAACGCTGTGAAAACAACAACAACCCGGAAAGCAAACGCTCTGCGTTAAAAGCAAAATCGAACGTTTACATATTGGCAAAATGTAATTCATACGAATGAAAAACACAAAACTTATTTATGTTTAGCTTAGTCAGAAGAGCCGTGTCAACCAATTTTATTACCTTACTAAAGATGAAATATTGCAAGATGACAAATTGGACTCCTGGGCGGTAAACCTTAATTACAGGAGCTGTCAGAGTTGTTAGGGTCTCGGATTTAAGTTTAAGCTTCACGATACTAGACTACCATTCATAATTGTTTTTATTTTCATTTTATTTTCACCAACTCTGATTATTTTTAAATTCTTCAGATTAATCCAAATTGTGAAGAAATGTTGACAACATTTTTAAGTGTTTTTGACCAAATAGTATTTATTATCTAGGACGATTAACAATGGACTTGACACTCCCGTAGAGCGAATGCGGCCCAGGAAATGATATCCTGGTGGTAAAATTGTACAAAGGACGTACAAAGCGCTGTGAAATGTTCATCATTTTGGCCGCTTTATTTATTATGTTGTGGATTTGTCATGCAGGAGGAATTTTAAATGTTTCGTTTTTTACCCAACAAGCTAAAGTATATATGAATTTATATAATTTTGGATAGTTTCCAGATCGGTAAATTTAATGAAATTTTTCTCTTTTCTGTAATTTTAGAGAGCATTTTTATTAATAAGTTATGTCAATAACATGGATTTACTTGCAAAACTGTATCTTGCAAATTTTTTATAATGAAATCCAAATAAGCTGCAGTTGAAAATGATTTATATGAGCATCATGATTACAATTAATTTTACTAATTTAAAAATAAATTTAAAAGTCTAACAATTGAGGCATTAATACTAGATGGTATCATTATATAAAAATTATTAAGTACTTGTTTCAAAAAAATCAAATAAATTTATTTTCATCCAAAACAAACAACGGCACGTATTGCTTTGTACGTCCTTTTGACAATTTTTACCACCAGGATATCAAATCTTTGTATCCTACGTCACTTCCTGGGCCGCATTTAAATCTAAATATAGGGTCAGTGTCAAGTCCAGTATTAATCGTCCTAGGTATTATACAGGGAATTCTAAAGTCCTATAAACCATATACACGTATTATTATTATTATTATTATTATTATTATTATTATTATTATTATTATTATTATAAAATAAAATATTATCATCATCTGCCCTTTGGTGTGGATTTTATTCTCTGCTAATTTATATCCTATACACCTGGCAAATATAGTCTAATCTCTTGGAATTTTATATCAATAGGATCAGGAATACATACAGAACTGAAACGTAATAAGCACTTCATAAGAAGATATCTAGATTAGAATTATTATTATTATTATTTTTTTATTGTCAACCTGGTATTATCTGTTCTATTTATTTAAGTGTTGTTTTGCCTAAAATTCTTTATGGTTTTCCTATTTGGTTCCCAGGCTTTACTAATAGAAAATTTTTTAAATTAATGAAGTCTCATGATGCATTGTTTAAGTATTGCGAAAAAGAATTTGGTAGTTCTGATGGTATTGTGAGGGATCAATTCGCTTATTGGTCTCTCGATAGATTAGGAACCTGTTATATGATCAGTTTTCTTGCGAATATTCTTAATGGTCGTGTTGATTCATCAATTTTTTTAGCTTCAATAGGACTTCGTTGTTCTAGAGTTATTAGGGGAAATAGATTAAAATTATCTGTTCGTTCTTATTCTTCTCAAGCCGGATGGATTGATCCAGCAATGAAATCAGTACAGCTATATAATGATTACGATTTTTCAAGTAACGTTTTCAATCTTGCCGACATTTTTATCTAACCCATAAATTAACCCCGTTTTGGGCTTTGCCCGTTGGGTAGCAATTTCTTTTTTCCATGTTCTCTTATATACAGGGTGGTCCATAAGTCTGTCCCCCCCCCCCCC
>JAHWFO010060970.1:5534472-5622073 GCA_023313115.1 Rhysida immarginata
TATTATTATTATTATTATTATTATTATTATTATTATTATTATTATTAAAGTTTGTATCACCCAAGATCAAGCAGCGAGCGTAGTCAAATAGTCAATCTTAGTTAAAATGACACGCCGTTCCTTGAAAGTCATTGTGAAATTAAGGATCTAGCATGTCTTCTATGATCGAGGCCATGTGAATGGTTGCACTCTATAGTATTTATACCGAGAGGGTCTGGGAGTTGATTGAGTGAATGAAAAAATTATCGGGAATACATTTACTCAATCTATTTGATATACAGCGGTGTCCGAAACGTCTCGCACCATAGGCGAAATCACAGTATTGTTTTTAATTCGTCCTCCGTCGAATTTCAGGTTTAACATCCTGGAATCATAATGAAGTCTCTGCCATGGCATTCGTTTTCAATTCTGAGCGACATCGCGAATGTTCACAGAATAGCCGTGACTTCAGATACCCCCAGAATGCAAAAACCATTGGATTCAAATCTGACGACCGTGGAACCCATTCAACAAGTCTTCTACGACCAATCCAGTGTTCAGGAAAGGATTTATCCAGCTAGACAAAACGAAACAGAAATATTAGACTTTCGCCTATGGTAGGGACTTTTCGGACACCCTATAATCGGAAGTCTAATTTAACTTTTTATATCTTGAACAAAGAAAGACATCAATAATTAAATCTTAATATTTGTGCTTCGTCAGTTTGTCATATCACGCAAATCCGGGCTTTTCATTGGCAAGTGAAGCAAGTGAGGTAACAAAAGTAAGTGACGCAACAAGAAGCAAATGACGCAAGTAAATGATTCTTTGTTGGTTATTGGCTCTGCTCCCTTGGTTGCACCGGGCACAACATCCTTGCTAATGTATAAATATTTTATTTCATGCATTACCTCGTGATTTATAGTAAATGTTGGAACCATTCTCTGCACGCATAACTCTACTCGACGATTGCAGATGTTTTCGAGTTGTTTTTCGTTCTTTGAAACTGATAAATCTACGGGCGTTAGATCAGGTGATCAGGGTGGCCTACCACTTCTTGATAGTACATTATCATAGCTAACTTAATAACGGGTTAGCTTTTTGAAATTCTGTTTTCAGAAATATGACCATCAAAGTCTTAGCTCGGCCGTATCAACTTTTCAGAATTTTTCGTGGATCTCTTCAAGTTGAATTCACGTGCTAAGACAGTGACCGTAAAGTACCAAGGTACTGGCATGTCATATAACAATCGATTTGTCAAGAATGAATATATTGTTACTTTCTGTTCATCTTTTAGGCATTATTGACATCGGCACGTGCACGTGAAATCGCTTTGTCGACGCACGATTGCTCAAGTGCTCATAAAGTCTGTCTCACTATACGAAAAAAGCTGCAAGGCGGTATGGGAAAGCCACGTTACCAATTGTCATCTCATTCAGATCAAAGCACAGCCAATAAAAAAGAAACTGAAACCATAGTGGCTAAAATGAAACTGAAACAGTGGTTCATGTTTTTAAGCACTACGCGTGTGCAGTCGAGACTACTTTACGGGGCGGAGATGAAAAAGTAATGACGCGCTTTCCCACACGGCCTTACAGCTTTTTTCATATAGTGAGACAGAGTATATATCAGTAAGTAGCCAAAGAATGGAGCTAGTTATTGGTTTTATTTTGTCCGTCCGTTCCCTTCATAATTTCTACATTTTTTGAGGTAGAATGTTGAAATTCGGAATGTAGCTTACTATGGGCATGTCCATCTGCACTATTTAGTTTGGTTTTGATTGGTGCACTGGGGTCGGAATTACGGGGGTGGGATTCAGAGAGTACAAAAGATCATGTGTTATTTAGGTAAGTAAAGAGATGAAATTCAGTATACAGATTCCTCTAGGCAAGATCTACATTACTATGAAGTTTAGGCCCAATTTTTCCAGTGGAGTCAGAATTGCGGGGGTGACAGTCACTTTGTCGTTAGAACTATGGCAGCATATGGCATGTAGTATGTCATTCCATCGGAAATGATGAAAAAGGAAAGAAGATACGAGCTTTTTTACATTCTCTAAACACTTCGTTCGAGAAAATCAGTTTTTTGATTAAAAAAACTTGGGAGAAGGTAAAAAATGCGGATAAAGTGGTAAAAATAGATGACCGCAGGGTCTGCTACTTGCCTTACCTTACTCGGTGGAGGAATTTCTTGTTAATAAATGTATAAATGGATTTCTTGCTTCACTGCTAAAGCTCCTCCTTGGAATGTTTATAAGATTTTATTTATATTGTTCATATTCATACTAATCATATTTTATTGTAACCTACAGTAAGTGCTGTTATATCGAAAACTAAAGCTAACTGATCAATTTAAGCATCATTTACGTATTCAGTGACCCCGAAAACATAAAAAAATCATATTCTTTGCACCATAACATTCAACTTTTCAAAATTTGTAGAACAGTGTTATTGATGTATTATCTTCAGCTTGTCACTTCTTCTTTAATAACTATATCCATGTTAATTGTCTCACGTGATCGTGTCCTCATTAGCAACACAATCTATCATGCATAAGATGAAGTTTCTACAGCGCGAAATTCAATTTGTATGAGACCTATAACGTAAAATATGTATTGCAGGACATTCGACTCGATCACGCTGTAAGAATTACATGTATCTCAGAATAAATTATTACCATTCATCCATCCATCCAAATATTAGAATACAAGCTCTAAAACTTTCTCTCCTCCACTAAAATAACGGAATGCATTGAATTCTAAAGGAGAATTCAATCTAAATCAATTAACAGAATTTTATTGACAATAAATATTAGTGCATCTCTCTGTTACATTTTCCAATCCTTTGGTATATAGTATATAATATTCGTTCGCTCCATTTACTCTCCTATTGCAATAGAGTTTGGCGCTTCAAGCTACACTAATCAATAAAAGGGGATTTGTCTTCCAGTGGTCGGTGATTAAATAATCTAAGCGAGATGAATTTTCACAATTTTCACGTTCATAATTAAGTGTCATGAACATCGAAATTATTCAAAACATTCCTTCCATTTGGAAAATCAAACATGCTGTTTGTGTTGGATAATGGTCCAAGATTTCTGAGAAAGATGGATTACAAAGGGAAAAACCACTGAGTAAACCATTTCAGCTGTTTTATAAAAAACAATTTTGCATTTGTTTATTTGCAGAGGGTTGTTAGAGGGATCTATGATCACAAGTTATAGAGGGCCAGAAAAGGTGGAAAACCCCTTTCGCATTGAGTGTGTTCAATCTGGTAGCCATGCATCGCTACTATTGCCCTGCATCGCAGTTTCACTGCAGGAAGCTGGAACGCAGAATACCAAGATCAATTCATAACCGCTCCTGTTGACACGCTTTCCAAAGATCCTCCTCTGTTCGCGGTCATCTCTTTCCGATGGCCCGTTTAAATAGGCCAAAGCCACAAAATTCCATAGGCGATGCGTCCGGCAACTTGACGGGTATGTAGCTGAATGGAATGGAGTGGATTCCTGTATCTTCTTTCATGCGATCCAGGAGCAGGCAAGTTGACGCAGCGGTGTGACTCGACGCCTTGTGCGCAGCCATACCTTGTAAAGTTAACTTGCCATTGTAGCTGTATCCCGCCACGATCAAAAAACCTTTTGAAAATGTATCTTTGCATTCACTGTACCTTGCATTCTGAAGTCCTTAGAATTCCTTGGGCGGTAAAAAATGGCTCGGCTCTTGTTGCAGTCGCTTAAATAAATATACGCCTCATCTAGTGTGATCACGTATTTCAATATTCATCCGCCAGGGATCGTTCATATAGTGTACGGCAGTTGATCCATCACTCTTGAACATGGCGCGGCAACAATTTATGAACGTGACTCTTAAAAACGTGTATCCTTCTTCAGTTATAAATCACGGTTGATAATTATGTTACCATGCACACGGCTGTTCCTACATTCTGTACAATGGCCCGTTGTGTTGGCGAATTATATCCGGTTGCGAGAACCCGAAATTTCCGGGCGACATCAGTAGCACGGCTAGTGGATGGTCTCGCCGCTTCCAGTTTTGCCAATGTTATTTAGTACACTTGATATCCCCTTTTGGGAACTACGAAGCCTCGCTTCTTGCTTGCCTTCCAATTTCGGAATAGCTGAATTTGGCGTTGGAAAGGGCTGTTATGTAGCCCTTGTAACGTGCCGGAAGGAAACTATTTCCGACACGTCCAGCCAAACTTGACGGGTAAGGTAAAACGAGGCCGTAAAAAAAACCTAGTCAAGTTGGGAATCAAATTTTATAAGATTTCCATAGTAAGATTGAAGACATTAAAATTAACCACTAGTTTTAAACATTCCCTATTTTCCCCAACCTAATTCCCCTTTAATTTATTTTATTTTATTATTTTATTCTGATGATAATTAACGTTAAAGAAAAAGGTCTCAAGACTGAAATCCAAATGAACAATTTTCCCTTTATTGCTAAAAAGTGAAGCAATGAGAAAAAAGGGTTACAAGAATACAGGGGGAATAAAGCTGGCTTGAATTTAATGACGACCACAGTACGCTATGTCGATTGGATAATCAACACGAGGTGCATGACGCAATTAGGAAAGGCGAAAACTGGAAATGACTTGATGACGTCTGGTTGTTTCATACACCATTGATAGTCTAAGAAAGTCGTCAAAGAGTTCCAACGTCTGAGGAGTTTGGATAGAAGGCTGAAAAGAATAAAGCAATCATTTGGAAATAAAAAAGTTAAAAAAAAAAGGAAAATGTTTGAAACCCAAAAAAAAACTACAAGGTTAGAGAGCGTCCGGCCGAGAAGAACAAGACCCGTTGACGATTTATGACGAAAATCGGTTGATCAGAGTCGAGTCCTTTCTTAAACTTCGTTCCTTTTGTCCAGTAGAAACTTAGATCGACCACATTGATTTAACCTGTAGAGAGTAGGTAGGGCAGAGCCGGCCAGAAAGTTATTCGAGCGAGCTCTTAAAAGAAGCTACTACAGGACGAGTTCAAATTGAAAGGAAAAAAAAAATTCATTTAAACAAATAGAGAATTTTGAATAAAGAAAATCAACGACGACTCACCACACCACAGAACAATTAAGACGAAGGACGAGACATAAAAAGGGCAGGGAAAACGAAATGGGAATACTTACAAACCACCACGAGAAAAGAGTCGATAACTTAACGAAGACACCAAAGAAGGAGGGAACACAGTCATCTGAGGGAGGGGGGCCCCCAACGACGAGGTGAGCGACGCTAGAAAGAAATAGTGAAAAAGAAGAACAAGGTATTTGATTATCTTAAAATTGACATCGAGTAAAAAATTAATGGTAACAAAGAATAAAAAGGAATAGAGAGGTAGCTTCTACCGACAGTAAGAGGAAAATAATTGTAAGGACAAACTTGACTCTTAGTCCATAGCCGTCTAGAGGACTGTCACTTTACACTGAGCACAATCGTCCGGAAATATTGACGAATCAATTAGTTGAGCCGAACATCGGCAAACGAAACGCTAAGCGCGGAAGCTGGTCGAAAGAATACAGTGTTGATCACATCCAGGCTTGAAGTCAGGGTATACTGCAAAGTCGATGATCTTCCATTAATACGTCTAAACTGAGGAGGCGAAGAAAGCACCGTTTGAAGAAGATAACCCCTTCATCAACAATCATGCAATCAAGATAGACATTCATCCTAGGGCTAGCAGGGCCTTATAAAATTAAAATAAGTTGAAAAAGTCCAAAAGAATCATAACTCAGACCAAAATCAACATAGGTAAACGCCGCAGAAGACGGAGTTGGATCTAGCATTGTACCCAAACATCGGCAGATGGTAGTAGATCCGGAGTTGATCAAGCTGCTATGATGGTCGAGCTGATTCTGCCCAGACCGAGCATTATAATTTTTTCAAGAAAACTTTAAAGCACGAGAAATCGAAAGGCAAGCGCATGCCAACAGCCAAAACGACGCGCGGGGAGAACCGAAGGCGCGGACGCTCTAAAAGAAAACATTTTATCAAGAAATAACATTATAATAAGTCTGTCGAAGAGCGCCTATGGAAATTTTTCCTCTTAACGCTTCAGTTAACTATAAAGTTCCGACTACATGGAACTAAATTCATTTTTTAGGCATGTTACATGGGAGTTCCCTCTATTTGTCTATAAAGTAATATAGAACTAAGTAACGTGGCCAGGTTGTGTCAGGGCTAAAGAAAGACCCGAAAAAAAAAACAAAGATTAAAGCGGAAAACCATGTTAACCATATTTCCTATTTTAAAACCAACGTTACGGAGAACGTCATGTGTACCCTTTTAATTACTTTTTTTACGAGGAGGGGGCCACCGTAACCTCCTCGGAAGCTTAGAGAATTGCCATCGTAGGTGGCTCAAAGACGACAGAACGAACGAAAACGAGCTGCGACGAGAAATTATTAAGAAAAAAATAGGCTCCATTAAAATGCTGATAGACATAACGCGCCGGACTAAAAGAATACTTATCAAGGCGATCTTTAACCTCAGAGGCACGTAAAAAAAATTAAATCCGAATCTAACCCGAAACTAGGGAAAAAGGGAATGAAAGAGTAAGAGGTCCCTGAAACACTATCCTCATACGAGAAAAATGGCAAAAAGGAAAAAAAATTTTTCCAATATAACGGGACTGAAATGGCACGTTATACCCTCCCAATACGTGTCAATTTTCGGTGGCATAACTCAATGTTTTTAGCTCGCTGTTCGAATATTAACTATTTTAATACCTGCCCTAATAATATTCCACGTGATGGCTCACGTGAAATCAACGCGCGCGCCACATTTAAATATGCTTAACAACCTTCTGTATATTCTGTGCTGATTCTATAGTATCCTATTTCACAGTTATTTTTTTATAGTCGTGGCAATATTTAGTCCTTAAAATACTTGAAATGGAAAATAAGATGGCTGCGTCAATGCCAATTATAGAATGTTGATTACGCTCTATGGTAACGATTTGGAGGAGAAAGATTACGAAGAAAACCCTTTCTTCATCAACGATCGTGTTCTGTTTGGTGACCCTGATTGTGGGATACTGCCCTGCACCGTATCTTCCATGTAGAAGAGATGTCTGCAGAACGACGAGGCTGGTGTTTTTCCATTTCTGTTTACAGGCTTTCCAGAGACCTTCAATGGTTGTTGTACGGCATCGAGCAATGGCTAGTTTCAATAATCCAAATCTACAGAAATCAATCGGGATGCATCTGGTAACTTGACAGATATCATCATGAAAAGGTATAACGTGAATTCCAGTTTCATCGTCCTAATCCAAAATAAATTAAACGGTCGAGTTAGACTTAAAGCTGGATGCTTTGTCTTTAGGCAACTAAACTTTCCTTTGTCCTCTACATATAATGCGGGAATTTCCTCGTGCAAAATTGGAATGAGAATATGTTGCTGATAGTAAAGGGAGTTAACATTAACCTTCCTGTCCACTCTTCTGATTGCCGTTATACGAGTATTCCAATCACCATAAATCCTTTTGAAAAACTTTTCTTACGTTTCTTTGGACCACTTTTGATATGCAACAACTATCGAGGCATCGCTTTACTCAGCATTCCTGGGAAAGTGTACGCTAAGTGTCTGGAGAAGAGAGGTCGGGAAATAGTCGACTCCAAACTGTACGCTAAGGCAAATCTTTGAGAGATCCTGGGAGTATGCAAAAAATGTCTACGCTTGATTTGTGGACCTCGAAAAAGCATATGACAGAGTTCCTCGGGAGAAGCTTTGGCAAGTGTTGCAAGAGTATGGAGTGGATGGGCAATTACTGGTTGCTATCATGTCTCTGTACGAAAGCTCTGAGATGTGTGTCCGGGTAAATGGCATTAAGTCAAGATCGTTCACCATGGGTGTTGGACTCCGCCAAGGGTGCATACTGTCGACCCTCTTGTTCATTATCTTTATGGACTGGATAGACAGGGGCAGCCAAAGCGATGAGCGTGTTTGTGTGGGCGACTGCTTGGTGGAGAGGTTGCTCTTTGGTGACGATCTTGTCCTCCTTGGGTCTTCTCGCACTAACCTTCAGCATGCACTAGACCGGTTTGCAGCCAAATGTGAAGAAGCTGGGATGAAGATCAGTGTGGCTAAGACCGAGGTTTTGGTCCTTTTAAGACAGCCTGCTCAATGCGTTCTCCATGTTAGGGGAGCCCCATTGAGATAGGTGGAGAAGTTCAAGTATCTCGGGATTGCATTCACGAGTGGTGGGCGGCGGGGAAAAAAATTGGATGCTCGGATCGGTGCAGCAAGCTGTGTCAGACGTGAACTGGGATGATCTGTGGTAACGAAACGCGTGTTGGGAAACAAAGCCAAGCTCTCCGTCTTCAAATCTATCTTTGTCTCCATTCTCACCTATGGTCACGAGTCTTAGGTAATGACCGAAAGAGTGCGATCGCGGGTACAAGCGGCCGAAATGAGATTTCTGAGAAGTGTGGCAGATGTTATCCTACTAGATAGAGTGCACAGCAGCATAATAAAGAAGTCTTTAGGCGTTGAGTCGCTACTTCTCCGCATTGAGAGATCTCAGTTGCGCTGGTATGGCCACGTGATACGGATACCGCAAACTGGTCTTCCTAGGCAGTTATTACTTTCCAAGCCGGTGGGTAAGAGACCAAGGGGTCGGCCTAGAACCAGGTGGCTAGACTGCATGGAGAGTCTGGGTTCGAGTCGCTTGGGTAATACCAGGGAGGGCATGCGCCTGATAGGGGAAGATCGCGATCGCTGCTACCCCCGCGATCCTAACGGATAAGCGGGTTTGAAAAGTGAGCAAGTAAGAAATTTCTTGCTTTACATATTCTAATTTTAGCAGAATATCTGGAATTAGCGTCGGAAAGGGCAGTAATGTATCCTACCCAGTAAAGTCCGATTTTCGGAGATATTTTTTCATGACATTTACTGCTTTCGAATGAAACTAGTTGTTACCCGCGGCTTCGCCCGCCCGCGCCATCTGTTGAGGGGAATTACAAAGCAAAAGCAGATAATTTTAAATGAAAACCCCAGAAAGTGGGGAAGGGGGGGGGTCGTAGGGGGCTGATTTTTGGCGATAGAGCAGGTCCTTTATTGATAAGCCTGCCCTGAAAATTTCAAGTCGCTAGCTCAAACCGTCTAGTAGGAGATAGAATTACAGATAAATAAATAAATTCACGCAAGAGTTTTAGTATATCAACGCAACAATGTGGATGTAATAGCATCTTTTCACGTGCTTTCTGTCACCCGCAGGATTCACGCAATAAATCGCTACCAAAGATCTTAATCAACCTTCTTATGCCTGTTTTATAGACTGCTCTATGACGAAACAGAAAGTTCTCTAGCCTATTTGGATTGCTATTTAAAAGATTATGACGTAGCAGCACCATTGAGCCCGACACATACAAACAAGCATGTAATTGCCCTGCTGAATGAGGCGTTTCCCAAGTGATGGTTATGGCCTGTATCTTGACCTCCTCAATCATCTGAAAAATCCTCTTTAGTTGTGCGAGTATGGGGCTGTATGAAATCAGTATTCTTACAAGGGAAGTCAAAAATACAAGCAAGCAATAACGGATAATTTAAGTCGCTAATGATGATATTCATTTGATGAGATCACTGGAAAAAAGTCATACAATGCATACGATAAAAAAGTAGATTCTTTCAATTTCTATGAAAGCGAGTGGATGTGACAATTTCTGCATTCATGCGATTGCAGTTTAATATATCAAGAGGTTATTGAGATTATTACGTGGCAACAGAATAGCATTTATTAAAGAATTTCGTACACCCAAACCCATATCAACCCTTGTTTAGGTTAAGCTAAAATAACCATACGAACATGCTATCGAAGTTTGTCAGCTTCATACAGAACACCCTTATAGATTTCTAAAAAAAGATTCTCTATGATGCAGAATACAAATTAAATACAGACTACAGTTACTATAAAATAACTTTAGATATTTACAAATATTGAATCATCACAAATATAGTCTCTTATTTTATTTTAAATATATATATTAAAAATATAATTATTTTTCTTTCACCAATCGTTTTAGAAATCAAGCTTATATTTGAATTATAATACAGACCATAAACTTCACTTTGGTACAAAAAATAGTTAAATAAATAATAGCACTTTTCTGCTAAACTGTTAATCCGCATAATAGCCTATCTTAGATTTTTTTCAGTAGTTGTTTATTCTTAAATAATAATTCTGCATTTAAAAGATGAGATTAATAAATATGGAAAAAAATGAGTTAAAAATGGCTGAATTCCCGATTTTTGTTTATTACTTCCTGATTATAAGCAAGAATCAAACTTCCTTCATTTCTTAAAATTTTAGCAAGCCCTTTAGCAATATATTTTTTAAACCTTTAAATATACTTGAATATTATTTTTACTAGCATTCGTTATTCTTGTAAATATCGATGCATTTAACGTGATATCAAAATGGATAGAGTTACCATCTGTAATTTCATAAATCAAATTTCATTCTTTTTTTTCATTTTTTTGTTTTTTTCAACTGAGGATATTACTTAAATATTCTCATTGATTTCGGCCAAAATCGAACTCTGACAGGTTGGGCTATGAGGCAATAATATAATTCTTCCGCCAAGGCTCGGCTTTGGAAGATTTAATCGCCATCGTGTAGAATGATGAGCCACGAAACTGGTCAATATTTACCCGCTGGCTATCAATTTAAATGACAAGCTCTCGCATAAAGAGCTCGTCAAACAGTGTGAGTAGGGGGGAGCTTTAAGCCACTTTCTATTAACCCATCAACCTTTATGTATAGCTAGAAAATTTAATTAGAATTTATGACGCCTTTTAAGCGTCATTTACAGGTAAAAGAAGTACATAATACTATTCAACTTTGAACAATTATTCATTACGATTTTTGGATGGCGGCTATTGATTTAGATGGAGTCGGGAAAAAGGCTTTGTAAGAAATCCATGGAGATCACGGAGGTAAACACCACAGTTCGAAATAAAGCTCAAGCCAAATAAGATGAAGTAAACACATCTGAACCCAGGCGAATTCATCTTTATTGTCTTGCGGTGGCTTTGCTGTCCAAAATGAGGAACACCGACAGTGAGAAATCGAACGAATGGCATTAGAGTAAGGAGACTGATTGGAATGGAATCGGAGACCACGAGCAGCCATGTCACCACGGGACAGACGTAGTCAAGAACGGTGATCATGACAATTGAAATAAAAGCGTGTTCAGGGCAATAGCAGCCGAGACAAGACACCGAGACGAGAACGACCCAGAACAATCAAATGGAGGAAATGGCCGGAAAAATCGAAACTATTAGAGAGGAAGAGAGACGAGATAATCGATCTGATCGTAAAAGAAATATAGTCAGAATAAAAAAACAAACGAAACACGCAATATGAGAGAAGTAATGGACCCTATGCCCCTGAAAGGACATCACGTGCAGTTGAAATAAGAGACAAAACCACCGAGTTCTGACCAACGACAGGAACTAGTGAACCACTTCCCATAGATTCAATATCACAATGTCGATTCAATTAAGTAAATTGAAATCCAAGTAAAGAAGATCAAGGCTTAGTAGCTCACTTTTCACTTTTGAATTGTTTGGAAATCTATATTTCTAGAAGGAGAAGCATTTACTTAACGATCGGTATCGTTATTAAATACAGTCGCACAATAAATTAAAAGACGATTTAGTGGAATTTATTGCTTTTAACAATCTAATATAGACTTACAATATACACTAAGCTGCTCTTAGTTGACGCACCGATGAAACGATGAAATATTTAACACCGAGGCCCAATTTACGATTCGGAACACTGTCAAAATGCTGATAAAATAATTAACTGAATTTATGCTAACACCCTGACTAAATCTTGACATAACCTCAGAATACTTAGCCTATTT
Source organism: Rhysida immarginata (assembly GCA_023313115.1). NCBI lineage: Eukaryota > Metazoa > Arthropoda > Chilopoda > Scolopendromorpha > Scolopendridae > Rhysida > Rhysida immarginata. The sequence continues at coordinate 5,546,333 of JAHWFO010060970.1, forward strand.
AATATTTAATGCTCTTCTAAGTAAGAGAAATATTCATTGTATACGAACGCACTTTTAATTCTTCACAATAAAAACAAAACGACAGAGCGAAGTATGTTAGTTTTATTCTTCTTCTTGATGATTTCTGTTGGACTCAAAGGTAATATTATCTTCAATAGAATCTTTGAGTGTAATATTAGCAATATTAGAATAACCCCACACTATTAACTTAAATAGATCCTCGTTAATCCGAATTAATTGGGATGGAATTCTATTCGGATTAGCCGACGCTAAAAGCGTGCATTATTTAAGTGTTGTTTATCAAGCTGCAATCTCGCCGCTCAGACGTAAAAGCCTGAAATGAGACAGATAAGGTCCACATTTTGTCGAATTTCATTACATTTCAAATTCAAGGAGAAACGTACGAAACGAGATCACAGTTCGGATTATTCAGATTTTCGGATTAACAGGATTCGAATTAGCAGAGTCTTATTGTATATAAACAAAAATTAAGATATGCAAACCTCAAAAAAAGATAACAAAAGACTTCCATAACAATTTTATACCTGACTGTTTTCGCAATTTTTAATTTGCGTTTTTATAGTAATCACTTACTGTCACCGTTGACTATATGTGAATATATTTACATACAAAATTATCGAAAGCATGGCATCCCTAGTCGATTTGTATTGTATGCGAAATAGGTGACACACCTTTGAAGAAAAATTGAATTTAATTGAGGATTTAATTAGAGATGTTTATTTCAAAATTACTTTCAAAGAAATAAAGTTATTAAAAATTAGCACGTCTATTTTTATTTCAAATATTTTAATCGCATTTCAATTTAATTTAATGAATGGAGGAAGAAATTGCCATATTGATTTCATTGTAACAGCGTTTTGCAATCGTCATTTAACGAGCTAAATTGGACCATTTTTATTTACGATTGCAAGGGATATTAGCCTTTTAACCTCCATTTACAGTGTCACCGTTTTCATTTTTTGATGAGGGGGAGGAAGGGGGGCTTCATGATTAATGTTCGTTGACAGTAATTGAAGAAGATATCGATTTGTCAATTTAAATCTATCAATTTAAATTTTTTACTTACTTACTTACTTTTCAAACCCGCTTATCCGTTAGGGTCGCGGGGGCAGCAGACCTATGGAGGATCTCCAGCGATCGCGATCTTCCGCCATCAGGCGCATGTCATCCCTGGTAATATCCAAGCGACTCGAACCCAGATTCTCCATGTAGTCTAGCCACCTGGTTCTAGGCCGACCCCTTGGTCTCTTACCCACCGGCTTGGAAAATAACAACTGCCTAGGAAGACTAGTTTGCGGCATCCGTATCACGTGGCCATACCAGCGCAACTGAGATCTCTCAATGCGGAGAAGTAGCGGCTCAACACCTAAAGATTCCCTTATTGTGCTGCTGTACACTCTATCTAGTAGGGTAAAACCTGCCACACCTCTCAGAAATCTCATTTCGGCCGCTTGTACCCGCGATCGCACTCTTTCGGTCATTACCCAAGCCTCATGACCATAGGTGAGAATGGGGACAAAGATAGATTTGAAGACGGAGAGCTTGGCTTTGTTACCCAGCTCTCGTTTCGTTACCACGGATCGCCACAGTTCACGTCTGACACAGCTTGCTGCACCGATCCGAGCATCCAATTCTTTCTCCTGCCGTCCATCACTCGTGAATGCAATCCCGAGATACTTGAACTTCTCCACCTGTCTCAATGAGGCTCCCCTAACATGGAGAGCGCACTGAGCAGGCTGTCTTGAAAGAACCAGAGCTTCGGTTTTAGCCACACTGATCTTCATCCCAGCTTCTTCACATTTGGCTGCAAACCGGTCTAGTGCATGCTGAAGGTTCGTGCGAGAAGACCCAAGCAGGACAAGGTCGTCCGCAAAGAGCAACCTCTCCACCAGGCAGTCGCCCACAAACACGCTCATCGCCTCGGCTGCCCCTGTCTATCCAGTCCATAAAGATAATGAACAAGATGGGCGACAGTACGCACCCTTGACGGAGTCCAACACCCACGGTGAACGGTCTTGACTTAATGCCATTTATCCGGACACACATCTCAGAGCTTTCGTACAGAGACATGATAGCAACCAGTAATTGCCCATCCACTCCATACTCTTGCAACACTTGCCAGAGCTTCTCCCGAGGAACTCTGTCATATGCTTTTTCGAGGTCCACAAAGCAAGCGTAGACCTCTTTTGCATACTCCCAGGATTTCTCAAAGATTTGCCTTAGAGCAAAGATGTGATCCGTCGTGCTTCGGCCAGGTCGGAAACCACACTGCTCCCCTGACAGTTTGGAGTCGACTATTTCCCGACTTCTCTTCTCCAGACACTTAGCGTACACTTTCCCAGGAATGCTGAGCAAAGAGATGCCTCGATAGTTGTTGCAATCTCTCTGATCTCCCTTTTTGAAGATAGGGATCACAATTCCTGTCTGCCATTGCTTTGGGGCCTGTCCAATTTTTTATTTTTATTAAAAGAATTTATTTAAAATATAAATTTAAACAAATATAAAATGATTTACTTTAATTTATAAAAAAATAGAAAAAACAGACTCCTATGATAGGTATGGAACCGATGACGTTTGTTTCCATAATCACTGCGTTAACTTCAGTTATTTTTTATCTTATCATCTTATAGAAACTACTGCATCGAATATGAATTGTATTTAAATTCATATTTTATTAAACAAATTTCCCTATTTTTTTAAATCTAAAAGTAAACTAAATGCCTCCCCCTACTATTCCCAGTTTATTAATTTTTTTTCATCTTATACTATTCGAAATGTTAATAGACCGGCACTACCTTTAGTTATCCGCAATTACGCACGATCCCAAAAATAATATACTGGTCCAAAACTCTGCTCAGTTCTTCCCTTAGATCTTATAGAATCTTCTTCGCTATCCCAATTTAAATTTCGGTTACGCTCTTGGTTACTCTCTTTAGCCCCTAGCGACATTGTCAGTTTTTTATAAAGTTTTGTTTTTTGGTTGTTTTTTTTCTTCTTTTTTTCCGCTAACTTTTCTTTTTTGTGTTTGTTTTGTCTTCTCTCGTTTCTTTTTTATTTTGTTGATGGAGGGGGCTATTAGACGGGCTTCGCCTTTATGCCCCCTCCACCTCTCTATTATTTATAAGTATATTGTTGCTTTATCCTGGAAATTAATTATGATGATTCTCTTCTTCAGGCCTTTTATTTTTGACTTGAGTGATCTAGAATCTGAATTAAAAAATAAATAAATTTAAAAAATATATACTTTTACAGACTTTTACTATTATTAATATAGAAAACAGGTTCTCAAACCTAATTGAATTGTGGAGTAATTTTTGTCACGGAAATTAATTTTCACATTTCTACTCTGTACTTACTTACACCTTGCTCATCGCAGCATAAATAACAATTTGGAGATTTTGTCAAGTGTATTTATTTTTCTCTCCAATAGCATAATTTGGGGACTACAAACTGCAATTTGGAAATTTGGACTTGGTTCGGAAGCCAAATATCAGAGGCGAGCCAAACAAGGGACAAGTGTTAAATAAGGTGGAGAGGTGTGTCATATATGAGTAAAAGTATGTATATCTATTAGCGGTACTTTCTATAGTCGAGATATTGTTCGAGCAAAAAAAAAAAGCTTCTATTTTTATGCTCGAAGGGATATTGACGATCCCTCCCATTTTATCCTATCAAGCTGAACAAAATGTAGTAGGTAAAGAGCTGGTCCTTAATTAGCAAAATGATAGCGTTTATTGGAAGCCTGCGCGTTTCGAAATATAAGCTTATATTTTTTTTTACGGTAATCTTTTCGCCAAATATAAACTCGTTTTTTTTACGATTGAATACAGTTGAATTACCAAACAAAAATAAAATCCTTTATATTTTTTTATTTTATTTTTTTTACGTGTTTAGGCTTTCTGCATGGTTTTGTACATGTGCGGGTGCTCATGTTGCCAAGCTAGTTGTCTCCTTAAAAGCGATGCAAAGTTAGATTCTGGATTTAATGAAGGAAGTGGTTAAAGATTAATTTAATTTTTGGCTCCATATCTTTTAATTTAATTAAATCTAGTTTTTTTATATTGGAAGAACACAAAAAACAATCTGAATGTAATGTAAGCTCAAATCTGGATGTAAGAAATTTCATGAGAAGAGTTTCCTTTATATGTCAAATGTTATAACTTTGTTTAAAAATTGTATATATACCATATACACCATATATATATAAGCCAGGACTTATATCCATACAAGCCCAGAAAGAGCTTCGGATTTTGGGATTCGAATTTGGCCATTGAAAATTATTATATGAAAGAACTGAAAATTTTATCTTTGTGAAGTTGATAATGGTATTATAGAGGAAATTGTATTGTGAAGTAAATTAAATTTTTGTGAAATTTTGATGATGATGTTGATGATGTAAATAAATAAATAAATAAATAAAAATAATAAATAAATAAATAAATAAAAAAAATAAAAATAATAATATATTCTTTTCTCTCAAGAACTATCATTAATTGTCTAATAATAATAATAATATTTTCAAAATTTTTTTAAATTAATGCGGCACATGCGTATTGTGATGTTTATTTTTCAAATTAATTTTTCTTATTCAGTGAATATTTTATTTTTTAATTGTTCCGTTTGCCGAGGGATACAAAATGAAAAATATCAATTCAACATCCTTCTTTTATTATTGAATTATGTTACAATTAATCAAAGTCAAGTCGTTCATTTTTAATTCAAATCTCAGTCATCAACCTGCTTTTTTTTTTGTTTGTTTTTTTTTTTTTTGTCGAATGGAGGTTAAATGATATTCTTTGATAATGAAAACAAAGCTCCAGTCCCTTTCGTCGTCTCCTCTCTCTTAATATATCGTTGAACTTGACGTTGGATCGTTGTTGTTGTACTTAAAATGTGTTGTTTTTTTTTTCTTAAATAAAAGCGAGAATTGTCTCTTTCTATCTACATGTAATCATAATATTTTAATAGAACAATATCCTCTAATTTATCTACCACCATCTCCGCCCTGCAATTGAAAATCGTGGAGGAGAGAATGGCAATTCACGAGTCTCACAATGAATTTGAGAATAAATAGCTGCAGCAATGTAAAAAGGAAATGAAGACAGTACGTGAATGAAACAAAAATGAAGGGCGAGAAAAGGAGGGAAAAAAAAGGAAGATGAGTGGGTGGAGCACTTTATCCATCGCCTTGTTTTTATCGATTTGCCTTAATAGGATTTTTGATGCAATTCAAAGAGCGAGAAAGTGGGTCAACATTTTGCTTTGCCGCCCTTTACCTATTTGAAAAGCAGGTTCTTCCGTGAAGAGTCAGCGACGTCATGGTAGCGCTGTTTTCGCTCTCGGTGCATTCGTACTCTATCTCCTCGTAAAATAAACCAATAGACGAGGGCTAGTGAACCCCCGGCTCAAATATATTTTTATTCATCAGCTCTGTAAACTCTGTTGCTCAAGTCACGTCTCCTTCGGTGTTCTGACGTCATTCGAACTCGACAGTTGTACGAAAACTTTGCCAAGAATACAGTCGGGACGATTGCGAGAAGCATCAGCTGTTGGGTGCGTTGCCTGCAATTGCAGTATATTGAAAGAACCATGACTTCATCACACTTTCCATGTTTACTGCTTTTAATTGCGTCTTTCCCTCTCCAAAGTAAGTAAGGAATGTAGAGAAATCAAAACTGAGCTTAGAATAATCTTTAAGTTTTCTGAAATTATCAATAGTAACGAGCACCGGGTTTTCCTTCTTCCTTACCTGAAGCAATGTCTTCGGTAGTGCATTCCGACTAAAACCTCGTTATAACGAATTCTATTGCTCTATTGCGTAAGCTTTAATATTGGGAAGGGTTTTCCCTCTCCTGCTGTAGAAAAAAAATATGTTATTAAGCAGATATTGTTATAGATATAGAGTTTCGATTTTAAAAATATTAATACGTATTTTTTTATTATTTTTCACAATTTATTAATTAATATCGGAGGTAATGGCGTGAAGAAAATTCTCATTGACCTCATAATTTTCCAATTATTATTTTATATAATATTTTCTATTAGAATTCGTTATAACGAAATAAAATTATTTAAGAAAATAAAGTTGTCTGAATAAGAGCAGGGACTGAAGTGATGATTTCACATTATTTAGAAACTATTTAAAAATTTTTATTATTCATGATAATAAATTTTAGAAATTATTTGAAAAATTTTATTATTCATGATAATAAAATAGTTTTAATCTGAAATCATCGGCTCTAAAATCAGGAAATTTATGAAATATTTGTTCTAATATCCTAGTGTTTTGTTCTTTGCATTTTGTGTTATATATGATATTTTATACTTTTATGTTGATAAGTATTAGTGTTTAGTAATACAAAGTTACTGATGTTATCTATTGAAAATTTTTTTTTATCTTTAATCACTTCCTTCATTCCATTCTTTTTGTTCATGTTTTTCAATGCATTTGATAATGTGCCAAGGAACAGCATTGTAATGAAAATGCAACATCTAAATTTTAAGGATAATAGTGAAAAATTAAAATTTTTTTCGGTGCACGTTTTGATTATAGGCATTTCTTGCATTATTTGAGACCCTTGAATAGGTAGAGAAAAATAGCGCGCGTTTTATTATACCATTAAAACTATTGAAATGATTTTTTGAATTAAAGTTTGGGCCTGCAAACCGAAAATAACTTCGTACAAACCTTTTACTTCCTTCTGTAGCCCACATTTAACAGCTGTAATCATCCATTCTAATGTGGGAAGCGTTTCCGATATTAATTGTAGATAAACTCGACCTTTATTACTTTTAATGCTGGTTTGTAAAATGTTACGCTTCCCACAGTTCCTCATAAGGGAAGGAATAGAGTAAGCAATATTAATAGTGAAAGTAAAATCATTTTGGGTTTTAATTTACTGGAGATGATTGCAGTGTTTAGAGAATGAAGTGAAATTTCCAGAACGAATTTTATTTCTTAGAGAGTTTTCCAGATTTTTTTTAAGAACATCTTCTAAAATAAGAAGAAATTCATGACTCATTTTATTTTATGCAGATATGTTAGTAAAATAATGTATTTTCTACATTATCTGATTTATTTCAAAAACAGATTAATTTTCAATTTTGTACTTTTTTAACCACCGCTCATATTTTCCGGGGGCTGTCTCTCAATACGGGAATTACTATTACTAAAAAAGTTAATTTTTTTTTGTCCGCAAAAAACGCATTGTTGCATGAATTGTTGCATGAAAATGAGTTTCGCGTGGCAAAGTTTGAATACGATTGTTGTAGCCGTTGGTTTAACGGATTTTTTCAATCTTAATCCATTGGCCATAATATATTTAAGATAATAAGTCATTTGCCGGTTATTCCGGGGGTGGTGGAGGGAATAATATTTACAAAAATCTACTAATTTACTGTTAAGCTGCGGGATGGCCTAGTGGTTGACTGTGTTCGAAAACAGGCACTAGATGTCGACTGACCTTGATGAGGAGAATTGATATTAACTTTTTACTGTGTACCAGTCACCATTTTAGAAAGCACACGCATTGTGTAATAATGCATTTCTGTATTTTACATTTTTAGAGTTCCCATCATCGAAACGATGTTAAAATTTTAATTTGAAGGATTTTCACATTTCTCTATCGGCTTAATTACCTTTATTTAAATTTACGAACCTGATTAATTTCTAATAAACCCAAAATTTAATAAAACGTAGATCAATATTGTCTGTCTAAATGCCATGCAGAAGCATTTGAAATTGGATTATACTTTGTTTATAAAAGCGTGCCTTTTATTTAAGCCTGATTTTAACCCGTAACTATTCGCCTCGCATTTTACGACCCACTTTTAGAACAAGAAAAATTAATTATAAGAAAAACAAATAATTAAAAATCAATGTTTGTGCTTGATTTATTAGAACATAGTAAATTTTGAAAAAGTTATTGGATTTTTAAATTAGAATGCAGAGAATTTTGTTCATGAATTTTACAATATTAAAATTAGCTAATTATTTTCTTTACATTACATTGAAACAAATAGTTTATGTTTATTAAGGTTTGTAATAGACTATTGCGTTTGTAGCAACGCATTTATTTATTGATTATTGAGGCCCTATTGTGGTTCAACATCTTGCATTGCAGAAATGAAAGGGGGTTCTAGATGATTTAAATACACAGGTTGAATATGCCAAGACTGAATAATCTCTCTGAATTAAGTAATTGTAAAAACAAAAATATCAATAAGGACTGAGATTTACTATTGAGACCTCAAAATTGTATGTTCTTTTCTAGATCCATTTTTAATTCGTTGTTTAAATTTTCAACGAAATTTGAAAATTTCGAAAATAAAATTTGAGATAATCAACATAATAAGCTTAGAATATACAGATGTGAAATTCGAAGTTGTATGTGTAGAATTCTTAGTTATTTATATTCCAAATACTTTTAGAGAATCGAACAAAAAACAAAATTTTGGTATAATATACATGAAGATTTGTATAATATTTGGTATAATATACAAGGTCAGACTTGCAATTCGCAGAAGAAATCTTTTAGCGGTCTCTGCCTCGATCGGAGTTCCGAAATCTCGAGAATTTTGTAATGTCGAACTTAGAGTTAATCGAGATCACCCAGATACTTATAGGTCTTAGTTACAGGAATAGAGTCTTAGTTACAGGAATAGATCAATATACATTTTAAATTATGCCCACGGCTTATTTAGCCATTATTTAATATGTATTACAAATTGCTGCGATTCGGCCTGATTCGACTTAAACCAAATAATAGTTTGTAATTTCCGTAACTGGTAATTATGACATTAAGTTATCTTCTATTATAAAATCCAATGTTATCCTTTTATATATGTTGGTAACATAGGAGGGCAATTCTAAAGGCAAATAAATTTAACTCAATGAGATATCGAAAATCGGATTGCATATTCCTAATCAAAGAGAAATTTTACATCAGATCAATCAAATTTCATTGCTGATAATGCTTGGCGCATTTTCATTTTCTCCTGCTTGATTATTAATTTGATCTCTTATCATTCAACAATATCAATTACAATAACTCAATCTTTCATTGTTCGATGGATGATTTAGTTTATTTAATTTCGTTTATTACAATTTGAAAAATAATTTGTATAAAGATCTAGCAACTGATGATGAACCAGGAATGATTCCAAAAAGTTTTTCTGTTTTACTTTTTTGCTTCAACATCTTCGGAACAATCAGAATGAAATAATTAATCATAATATGGACCAAAGTATGTCGAATCAAAATGACCTGAGCCGACCATACTTTACATACCGCTTGGTACAAAGTCACTGACCATAATCTGTGTTCATAAACATACTCTTGTATGAACTGACGGATTGGTACATAACACGATTGTTAACTGAAATGTTTATGAACAAGATATAGGGACGTCCTGCAAATCATTTTTTTTTTTTTTTTGTTTTTGTTTTTGGCATATACAAATAATTGACAAAATCGCAGTAAATAGATGGTTTTCAAAGAGTCAAGCGATGAAAATGTGACTGAGCACAATTCGGTTTCCAGCTACGAAATGACCGAATTCTCAAGCATATCTAGACGCGTAAAATTTTAAAATTTTAGATGGCGGGAAATTCAATAAAACTTAAAAATTTGCTTTTTTACATAATGAAACTTCATTGCCATCGTGTTAATAGAACGGCTGCAAGAAATTCACGAAACTGCTACAAACATTTGTAAACTTTCTGTATTAATTTTAAATTAAAGTTGAGATTTATAAAATAACCAAAAGAATTTCATTGCACTGAAGAATTGAGTTGATTTTACGCATATTTTAACAATCATTTAGTATAACAATCCGTATATTTTGATTACAACCTATATCAGGCGATTTTGTACCACGTGAATATGTTTAATTTTAAATTATTCCCACAATTCATTACAGTTTGTTAATTTAACCTATTATTAGTTAGTAACGTACTGTATTCACGCCAAGAGTCAGTTTTAGGTTTCAGTGAATCATCACTCAGGGACAACCAATTTTATCTATAGAAAATTTTAAAATCTGATTAATCGCTTTTCTTCCCTTCTAAAAGAATGCTGATTCACATTAGCATTTCTTGCATTCTTTAACGGTGTTCGAACTGTCCGTTATTGATATTGTTTTTACTTTTTGTTTATGTTGATTAGCGCGGCTCTTTCCGTTCCTTTTCGGTATTTTATTGTTTTATTAGAGGCTTCTTCTGAGTGTTTGCACTTAACAGTTAAAAATGTTTAAATTTTAAAATAAACCTTAAAGTAGATAGTAATGCTTAGTTTTTGTGCAAACCCTTTGTAAGAACTCCCGAGCCATATATTGGAAACCACAATATTGATAACAGATGGTGGCTTGATTTATGCTCGACCTAGAACACTGCACTTGTTATTGCGATCAGGTTATTGAAATAGATCAACTTTTCATCCAAATTTTCCATTTCACTCTATATAAACCTTTAGCTCCAACCCTTCACATTTTTATAAGCAATAAGCTATCTACTCCGTCAAAAATGAAAAAAGTGTTGCATCGTATCTTCATGACTTCCGTTCATTTCAATCACATAATGTCATCTGAATAGGTCGACAACACAAACTCGTTATTTTTGTCTGCGGCGATGTTGAATGATAATGACGACAACTTCAAGATTACAAATTGTTTATTTTCCGACTCGATATGCTTTTACCTTCCAGGCATTATTTTCGCGTCAGATGGAATAAAATTTAGCATATTAGCATTTTAAGTCTGAATTTAATACTTTTCCATCTCATTCTCAAAACTGTTTCCGTCTTTTGCGCTCTCCAAAAAACAGTAATTTTAACGATTCGCATGAAATTCAGAACTGGCTGAAAAAATCCATTTTTTTGAATTTTTAACTTCAGAACCATGAAGTTGTAAAGAAAAATATTTTATTCACAGAATGGCATTCTTCTGGAATGAAACTTATTGATCATTTTCGTTGAAGTGAATCGCTCCTACGAATAGAATAAGAAATATTTCCTGTATCATTAATTTCTGCTTTCTTTAAAATTTTCCCACAAAAAATTATAGAGTAGGAAATTACTGGGTAATAATCGAAGAACAACAACAATAAATGTACGAACAGTGAGTAAGTTGTAGTCGTTATGAAGGCTTCTTTAAATGAATTTTTATTTTAGTTTTTCTCTAGATTATTATGATTATACTTGGAAGCCATGATATTTTACCACTTTAAATTTCTTTAAGTTTCTGAAATTTGCAAGTTTTTGGTTGTCTGCAAAATTTTGCGCACATTCGAACGTCTATTCTTTAAAACTCACTTTCTCATATAACAATACAGACTTCCAACTGTTAGTGCCACTTTGTTTTTTAAATTTTATTGAATTGATTTTTTGGCGCGCATAAGTTGGTTTACCCTCAGAAGGCGTGTTAAGTGTATGTGGTCTCCGAAGAATGATATCCATGTCGGTTCATCTTTTGACCGGGAGAATACCATTTCTTCCCTTTCTTGGAGACAACTCCCTGAATTTTACGACTTTTTCAAAGTGATTCTATTTTCCTTTTATGTTGTTCGGAGATGAGCTAGTGCAAGCAAAGAGAGGGAATGTAAGTGGGGATGACAGGCGACAGAGTGAGAGATTCCTTTTTAAAATTCCCCGAATTGGTTTTCTGTTGGGGAGCCAGATGTCGCTCTGTTTGCCAACAACGGCGGCGCTAATGAAGGACGGACGCGGCGAGCGCGAGCCGGGTCCAGCGTTTCATGAAGTGGATGATGATTAGTCTTCAATCCAATTACTCTTCTTAATGTCGGGTCAAATGATGTCAGTAATAGGTTTTGCACATCTTGAACAAATGGGCAGAAGGAGAGGGGGAAACGGAGACAAAACAGTTGGACGCGTTGAGAGAAGAGTAATTAATAATTGAATAAAAGCGGCAGGAAGACGAGAGAAAGAGTCGACTCGTCAAAGAGTGAGAAGGAGATTGGATTCAAGGAGAAAAGTTCTTGGATACTCACTCCATTCTAGTAAACAGTACGCTTTCTCTTTGTTTTCAATTGTTCTGCTTAAGTAGTTTACTAACTCCACTGAAAGTCTTGAAAGTTTGTAATTTTTAATTACCATGATGGCTCGCCAATATTAAACGTATTAATTATGAGCTGTATGATTATTGAAACTGAACTTCGTAATTTGCATGTTAATATGGCTTTAGCATTCTGTGTTTGTTTTACCATCTGCATCTAGATGGAGTATGTTTGCCTATGGCTAAATTCGAGAAGAATTTTTAGAAGAGTACTTACCTCTAATAGATGAATTTTGGCGTATATAAATTATTAATTAATTGCACATTAATTTTGTTTCAAAACATTGATTTTTTCAAGATTCATGAAGCTAAGTCTCTATTTATAGAGAGTGGACAGAAATGAAGATGAACGATTTTGAAAATGATTGTAATTTATTGGCACAATAATAAACTACTCAATTAGATTGCCCTGGTTACCATAGATTTGCCGAAAACGTTATTTTCCACGAGTCCAGATCTTTACTAATAAGTTACTGAGGCGTTTTATTCCACTCGTCGAAAAGAGCCTTTTTAAGCCTATTTAGATTTGTCACTTTGCGACCCCACAGTTTCCGTTTTAAGTAACCCCAAGCAGAATAGTCCATGGGGCTGCGTCTGCAGATTGGGGCATCCATTTGTCGGGGTGAATGTACTTCACTTTTCTTTTTTCCAAGAAGTCAAGAGTTTTGTGGGTTGCATGAGCAGGGACAGAATCTTGATGGAGAATATGATCGCCTTTCGGATTTACTTAGATTTAACTTAAGAGCTTCGGTGTCTTGATAACCTTTTGATATAATAATTCGTGTTTATCTTAGCTTCAGGCTTGATAATTGGCAAACGCGTTGTGCCATTATATGAAATCCCTCCCCACACTATGATGGCTTTGCAATGTGACAGTTTTTTGCTGAAGTCGTTCGAGGCTTTGATTTCCCACGTGAACTGTCAAAAAAACTTTTCTCTGTCCCCTGCAGCCCGTTAAATAGAACCATGCCTCGTCGGTGGTAATAATGTTTTTCAAAATTTTCAGAAGAAATATATACAATGGAAATGATCTCTGACGCCTCTTTTCAATATTGGCTGCTGAGATACCATGGACTTAATTTTTATTCTCATTACCAAATTGAATATGTTCGAAATATGATACCTGAATTATGACCTAGGAAGATTCAGCAGTCTGGCAATATTTCTTTGGCTCCGTGGGTTTGCAGGTTTTAACATGTTCCTGAGGCATTTAACTTATAAGCACTCACCCCAGTATGACGTCCAGCTTTTGTCTTTTCATCACTGCTGATATACCGTGGTTACAATGGTTTCCTTGGCTTCTTTTCTCAGCTTGGATATTGTTCCTACGTTCACCGTCTGATTTGAAAGTTTTAGTTGACGAATGATTTGTGAAGCTGGCCATTTCATTTGTAAAAGCTGCTGAATTTTGCCTTTTATTAAGGAGTCTAATTTTTGGAAAGGATATTTCCTGTTCAACAATCTAACTTTCAAAGCACTTCACAGGAAGCGTGTGTATAGAAATTTGCATATTAGCCTACTTGAATTAGTACCGCGCTTCTACCAAAACTTTCCAAATCCTTCAGAATCATTCCTGCCCATCCTCTGCACTTGTTGTTCCTCCTCTAAATCTTCCAGTGGATCGGCCTCGGTGGCTCAGCGGTTGCGTGATCGCCTCTGATGCCCGAGGACGACGAGGATTTTTTCAGGGGGAAAATCCTGAGATCACGCACTTCCTTCGGAAGGGGAAGTAAAACCGTTGGTCCAGTGTAGTCGTTTGCCGGCTGCACGTTAAAGAACCCTTGCGAGGCAAAATTTGCAGTCCCTATAACGCCGTCCTGAAATGACCATCGCAGTTGAAAAGGACGTTAATACCAAACAAACCAAACCAAAGCAAACCAAACCAAACCAAATCTTCCAATGGAATTACAACCTCTGACTATTAAGTTCGGTGATTGAGTTCACACAACAGAATGCAAAACAGATAGAGCCACATTTACTTTATTGTCCTTCGAAATAATCACCCTGGAAGGCAATTCACTTTTGGGATGGGGTGTATAAGTCCTGGAAGCTCCTTAGGAATGGCTTTAAGTTCACGTGTCACATTTGCTTGAATGTCTGGAATGTCCGCAAATCTGTGTCCCTTTAAGGCCCGTTTCACGCGTGGGAACAAGAAAAAATCTGCCGGTGCCAAGTCTGGTGAATAAGGTGGATGAGCTATGGATACGACCCCTTTGTTGGCCAGAAACTGTTGCACGATTGCAGCAGTGTTCCTCTTTGATCCATTATTCACAGTTACGTGCGCACGCTACACCTTCAACTGAAGAAACGAGCATCTGCTAAACTATTGCACGCACAAACGTGACCTGTCTGAACTTGCTTATACAATGACTGGGCTTGTATTCACATGCATTGTTACTCGCACAGATTAGGGTGTGACGTCATTCACCGAACTTAATTGTCAGAGGTTGTAGTACTATGGTATTGAAAAACAAATTACTACTAATCTCTCTAGATCTTCCAGTGGAATTAGTACTATATTATTGAGAAAAAATTATAAAATCTTTAGCGTCTCTTTTATCAAAATTCCATTCCATTTATTCATGTACCTCGTATTATTCTTAGAGACAGCAACATTTAGAAGCGAGGAAACTGATCTGCGACTAAGTCTTCTTATTGAATTGCAAGCATAAAATCTGGACTGTGCCTCGTATATTGGTTGAAAATTTAGAAATGAACATCTCTGAGTTTAGTTCAGTATTTTACCAACTTTATGTCCATCCAAAAATGAAATTTGACAATTATATTTAATAAATTTTCAACGGTGGATCGAATTACCATGAAATTTTAACTTAATCTGTTTCAGATATTTAGCAAAAATTCCTGAAAGATATACTTTTCCGGCTTTCATAAAATCGATGAAGCAGTAAAAACTCGTAGGATAGCGCATTTGTTCACCCAAAGCGAATTTCTCTATAAAGAATATAAGAATATATTTTACTTTATTGTTCATAATAGAATAACTGTCTAACATAAATTTAATTAGGAAATAAGTAAATTAAAAATATTAAAAAAAAAAACACCTTTTAAGCAGAAAAATAGAATCAATAGATTGTAAACGATGTAACGGGAATGGAACGTCCTTCAGCATTTCAATGGAAACTAAATTCAATACTAGCATAAAAATTAATATTAATTACAAAACACCGTATTGATTTCAGATTTGTCATTTTTGATAACTTAACACTTCAGAATTTCGAGATTCATTTCAAATTTCGCTCGTCAAAAGCTTAAACATTCTCGTCGTTAAAATGGGGAATGATTTTATGGTGAAAAAATGGATTTATATTGATCTGGTAACATACATAAACTACTGACTATACAAGATTCAAAAAAGTAGAAAGATTCAAGATAAGAAATTTATCAATTGCTGAATATCGTCGACAAATCCTCGGCGAGCCACTAATCATTTTACGTTACGTGTAATCTTTATCAAATCATTGAATGTTTTATTCGTGTTCTACCTTAAATTGTGGTCCCATACATCCGTTAAAAGGACCCATATTTTTAGGTACCAATAAAGATTGTCATAATAAAAGATTTCTCCTATATTTTATAACATAGTATTAAATTGCCAGCTAGACTTAGGCAGCCTTGGCGTTTTTATGTTGAAGAATATGAAGGGGCGCTGCCTTCGAAATGCATAAAATGTTCGTTGCTACAGGAAAACATAAAATAACGATAAAAAAAAAAAGTTCCTCCTCAGAGCCCCAATCTTGGGGAGAAAAGTTTGTTTTCGCCCGAATGACGCCTCGAGTGGCAAAAAATAAACCTAGGACACACCTTAAGTATGAGAATACGAACTGACATATTTTTTACCTTAATAGTTTCTAAATATTTTAATATCCCAGAGTTTAAAATTTAAATAAACTTAAGGGCGCGCTGCAGGTTTACTATTCCCCTTCCATTGCTTTCGTTCTTTCTAATCTTGCTAACCTTTAAGTTTGTTTGCAGCGCTGTCGGAAGTTTGCGCTTTAAAACCTCATTCCAATAGAATTATGATAAGCAAGAATTTTCTTTTTATATTCATTTAATGCTATAGGGCGAATAGAATAAATTCACAAATTCTTTTCTTGTATCTATTAAATTTATTTTCTTCTTCAAAAAGAATTATTGCTGGGAATTGAAGAATCATCACATTTGTATAATCTTTTGGATTTGCATTACTTATGTATTATTTGAAAAAATGGAAGGAAATATTCTGCGACCTGGAGTCGAACCAGGAGCTTCGAGTATCATATGCTCGACCCTTATGTATTCATTAAAAAGATTTCTGATCAGGATTATTTTTCGTTATCTCATTCAGATTTAATATTTGATGAATAAGAATGAGAAATCATTTCATCAAGTTTTTTGTTCTTTATCAAAAGTGACTTTATTTGAAGCGGTTCTCGCTTCATGGCACTTTCGGGCAATCGATGTCAAAGCTAGTCGATCGACTATGAATTTTTTATTAGATCTTTTTCCACTTAAAATATTAGCGCTTAAATTGGGCAGATATATAAATTAGAATACGGTAGCGACTTCTTAAGCTACTGTATAAATATAATAAAGAATCGTCTCGTTTTATATATGACATTATTGGCAAGAGAAATTGCTAATTAGTCTTTCAGACTACGCTTCATATTAGTGTTAATTGTATCCGAGTTTATAAAATGTTTTATTGATTAAGTCACTTAGTTTAGCTTCGAAAGCTTTGATAAAATTGATTGCAGTCATAGCTGTTAAAATCTTAAACCTTCACTTCCGATCGCGTGTGAAGAGACGAAATTTATAGAGTAATAGATTAATTTATAAAACGTTAATCCTATAAATTTATAAACCCCGGAGGAGTTTCGGAAGTCGATAGAACTGTATTTTTTTTTACTAGAATTTTAGTTTAAGAAAAATTTAAGATTATTAAATAAATAAATGGAAGGGGATAATTAAAAGACCTACTTCAATCCAGGGATCATGAGCATCCGCCTCGCCACTATCATTGCGCGTGGTCCTGGTTCGAACCCAGGATCGAAGTATTTTCCTGTTTTTAGTTATTAAATGCTATTTAATGGTTTGAAGATCTTTTCTCCAGACAATTTATCAACTTTGGTTATTATTTAATAATGTCTCCAAATTGCATGCCTCATATTGAAACCTATCATAACCTCAAATTAAATTACCAGGATGAATTGAAAAATAGGTTGCAGTTTTGAATTAAAAAAATAAGCATTTCAGAATGATGAATTTATTCAAATTAGTCTCGAAGATTACGTCAATATTACATTTTCAATGAGTGATTAAGTTGTCAATCTCTTCGAGAAATTTCAAATAAAAACTACTGTTTTGTGAAATAAGATTTCTGGAACGTTTCATCTTATCAATTTTTATTCAAAATTTACCAATCTCTTGAAATAAAAATTTGCTCCCGCATTCTACCACCAAGCCAAGTCGCTCCTTTCACATCTTCATCGGTCGAAAATTGCTGTCATCCTAGATCGTTTTTCATTCTACCAAATACGTGATAGTCATCGCGGGGATGTAAGTCAGAAGGGAGCGGATGATTCTACGCTTCCTGGAGTGGAAAGTCTGTCTTCACGGTGCTCGCCTATCAGAGATGTGGTGCTCGTTTTCAAACTACTGGGACCAAATAACGATGATCTGACGAATTAGTAGTCCATTTTCCCATTATAGGCCCCAAATTTCTCAATGAATTTTCATTGTGCTAAATTTTTAATTTACAAAAGTTCAAGTATAAAAACTGTTTATCAATACAAAATATTGAAACGCCACAGGTGAATTGCAGCAACCTCCAGCGGCCTGTCTATGTAAGGATTTTTTCATTCACTTTCGTATGTCTTTTATCTTATTCCTAAAATACCAATAAATAAATTCTATAGGCAATTAAATTAATTTAGTCCGTTGAATCTTTTTCAGTCGATTTTTAACCACATAAGATATAGGCTACCGGAGAAAACCTATTTTCACAATTAATGTGATAAAGAGGGATGGTTGGATTTTCGCCTTCTGGAAGAAAGCTACTGGGGATTTTGAAAGTTTTTTATACGAAAGAAATGGTATGAGAGAATAAAACAATAGAAATATACCAGTAATTTTCAGATTTTACTTCATTACTATTTTAAGCAATGTACACGTGCATGTTTTATTAATAATAATTATTGATTTTACAGTCATTTGACAATCATAAAAAGAAAAGTCGAGGACAATTAACAGTTTATTTTCCTGAAATAATTAGACAGAGTAAAACGCATTTCAAAATTGCTTAAATGAGGAAATAGACAATTTTGTTTGTCCTTCAGTCATAAGACTTCAGAATTTTACAGAAAGATTGAAAATTTAGAATTTTTTTCCTGACTTATGTTAAATTTGTTACTTAATTCAATATGCTAAAATTGAATTAGCGAAAGTTTCAAAAATGTTCAATGATTATGTAATTGCCTATAATGTTCTTGGGCAGCGAAATTTTTAAAGGATAATTTTATTATACATTCCTTTTCTTTAAAGATAATGAAGAATGAGGTTAAATTTAGCTTATGTTTTTTGCCTCAGAAGTTGTAAAGTAATTGCCATAACATTTAATGTTTGCGTTACATAATAAATGAGATTTCTTTTTCTTTTTATAAGAATTGTTGATTCTCCAGAGCTTTCTGAAGGAAATTGAACTTACAACTTGTGTGATAAGATGTGAGACTTCAGCAAAGAAGTGTTTTTATATATTGACTCTCTACATCAACGGATATTCTAATATAAAGAATTTTTGTAGTTAAAAAAATCGAAATTCTTGAATACCAGCAGGGTTCCAACAGCCAACATTGAGGGTATAAAGTGAGCACACCATCGCTGGGGTTTATTATGGTGAAATATTTTCGTGTCCCGCCCATCCCCCTGTCCCAGGCAATAATCGTTTTCGGCCCTCCTCCTTGCTTGTGTGTCGTTGTCATCGCCGTCTGTGGGTCCATCCCCCTTGCGAAGATGCCCTCTCGTGGCCCCCGAAAGGATCCTGCGCTCGACTTCTCTAAATAAACGACTGCGTATGCGCACAACCTTCGCTTCGGCCTGAGCATGAAGAGGAGACGTGCAAAGAACTCTAGTCGTGAACATTCTCGAAACTGGGAGGCTGTTCCGCCACCAAAATTCAATTTCCCTCCACCGTAAGAAGTTCCCTTTCTAGTAGCTCTTGCGTCGTATTTTTTCCTCCCCCTTTCTCGCACCCTTCTCCATATTTTTCACTCTATATAGGATCTTTGTTCGTTCCTTTTTATTATTTATGAATCGAAACATGGTTGGAATTTTAATGCTCTTTACTTTCCTCTTCAATTGTCATCAGATTTTTTTCCCCCTTTTCGTTCATTCTCCCCCTTCTTGATATCACTGACTTTTGTTCTCTCTTCTTGGACAGTCCCTTTTCCGAAGGTTCCGTAGGTCAGAGCGAGGGTGTAGCTGAAGAAATTAATGTTCAAAGAAGGGCATTATATTTTCATTGAGCCAATTAACCCTTTCCTTACGAGTGCTGGAATAGCGTGACGCCAAGTTTTATCTTCGGATGGCTCTAAGTAGAAAGCTTGGTGATCAATATTGATTGCATCTGGGCACGCGTTAATAATGGACGCCACGGCGCGCATCAAAAGCCAGCATTCCTTATTTGTTTTGACGCTCGAGGGCGCTGTATTCGCCTCCCAAACCTTCCCCCATTAAAGATGTTGATAAAGCAATAGATGCCTCGGCGCCCAAGTTATTGGAAAGCTTCTTATTTAATCCAAACCGTTAAATAAAAAATGATGGCAGTCTTTTCGGTTTTAATTTGACGGCGAGCAAACTGAGTGCGGAGGCGTCGTCTTCTTTTATTTTTTTTTCTACCGGCCACGTACTCGCTATTCACTGGCTAATGTGACATTATTAGCTGAAAATTTGCTGCAAGTGAGAAAATAATGAAATTATTCTTAAGCATGCCTGCAAAGGCAGATAAAAGGTGAAGTGTTGGGAATTTTATTGAAAAATTTTAAGGCGCCTCCTTTTCAGTAGTCTTTACAGAGTAGTTTGTGAAAAATTTTATGAAGCCCAGCTTACTATCGATGCTGTTTGTTAATGAGGTGATTCAATTGTGATTCTCGGACTTTGTTACTGGGAATTCAGTATGACATTACATTTCGGAGAAAATCCGGTTCCCTCTGTTTAGGGAACGTTATTTTGGCTAAGCCGTATGAGGAATAAAGCAGCAGTATTCAGGCAATAATTATGTAATAATTCATATTTAAAGAATAAGTTTTTTCATCATTGACGTAATAAATTTTCAGAATAAACATGAATACTCCATAGTACATTAATGGTATAACGCCAAAAACTGTGGACAAACGGTAGTAACAAACTAAATAATAAGAAAAACCACAATTCTACAAATAAAATTAAGCATTGGGTCTCCATCTTGGCTACTTGGTAACCTTTAAGAACACCTGGTGACAATGGCCCATTTGGTAGTGGCAACGAGCGTAATTTCCTTATTATTGGAGTAACATTTCCATTTATAATTTTTGTGCAAAGTGGTTTGACCTTGTTTAAAATTTATTTATTTATTTATTTATTTATTTATTTATATCTAATTCTTTAAAATTTTGCTTCATTATTATATGCTGAAAAGCATATATTGGTTTCGCTCTGTTTGTGTGTCTCTCTGTCTGTCTGTCTGTCTGTCTGTCTGTCCGTCCGTCTGTATGTCCGACGATTTCTCGAGAATGCTTTAACTTTTTCAAATTCTTTTTTCGCTGTTCGATAGAGACCCTTCCTGAGCTCACCTGATTAGTTTGTCGTCGAAATCGGTCTAACAGTCACGTGACTATTGAGACCCAAACCCCCCCATTAAATTTTTTTATTGGCAATATAAGGCATGTAATATGTCATTCGAACGGGAATGACGAGCACAAGACGAATATGACATTCTTTTCGATTTTCGAAATGCTACGTCCGAGAAAATGACCCCCAAAAAGTACTTCAATGACCCCTTATTACGAGCTTTAGCTAAAGCTATATATAAGAATACAAGCATGATCAGTACCTTTATGTGCCTGGCCAGCCATCGTTTGCACGAAAACGTGAAAATGGAAGAACTTAACAGCGATATATCAACTTTTGATGAGCTCTCGTGGACCCCTTCAAGCACGTGCACTAATGTTAAGAATATGAACTTAGGGCATGTAATATATCAATCGAATCCTACCGACGAGTCATAAGTGAATACAGTGTTACTTTTTGTTTATCATTTAAGCATTGTTGATGGCAGCCTGGAGCACGTGCCCGTTATGAAGCTTTCTTGATGCACGTGCTCATTTCATTTTAAAATTCAGTGCTGTTAGGCCTATTGTTAAATGTGTTAATTAATGTTAGGCCTGTTGTTAAAAAAGGCTGATTAATGTTAGGCTTATAGTTAAAAATGGCTAATTAAAGTTCGGCCTATTGTAAAAAATGGATAATTTATGTTAGGCCTAGAGTTAAAATGACTAAATAATGTTAGGCCTATAGTTCAAAATAGCTAATTAATCTTAGGCCTATTGTTAAAAATGGCTAATTAATGTTAGGCCTATTGTTAAAAATGGCTAATTTATGTTAGGCCTACAATTAAAATGACTAAATATTGTTAGGCCTATTGTGAAAAATGGCTAATTTATGTTAGGCCTACAGTTAAAATGACTAAATAATGTTAGGCCTATTGTTAAAATGGCTAATTGAAGTTAGGCCTATATTTTAAAATGACGTGAATGCATATAGAATCAAAGGTATTTCCACTGTTTATTTAAACCAAGTGCAAGTAAAAGTGAGATATTAAAATTACATCTGCGTCAGAGCTAAAGCTCCTTGGAATGCTTAAAAGATTTTTCCCAGCAATGTTTTGAAACAATGGTTTTTCTCTCCTGACGTTTATGATAAATTTGATCTAGCAGGGGAAAGAACATAGGCCCAGTAGTTTAAAACATTTAGACGTGCGAGGATTTCATTCTCATTTCGCGCGCTTTTGGAAAGATTTGTGTGAGCGCTGCAATCGAATACGTAAATTTACATGCAGTTTTCGCCATTGCTGTATATAAAAATATTACAGTAATATTAAACAACAAATTTTTATATTCTACTTTTCAGCATATTTGAAAATCGTTTTACGAGTTATATTCTTGTTTTCCCTCTAAACGTATGAAAATAAAGTGTTTAGAACGAAATATTTCATATGTTTGCTTTCATTCGCAAGTCTCTAATTTAAACAATTCCTACTCACGCTAAATGTACGAGGGCCGGTCATAAAATTCGTATGAAAAACCGAAAAATATTTGTTCAAATTATGTCTTTAGAAATGAGTACGTTTATGAACAGTGGTTTTTGTTTAAAAAAAACCCGCGATATAGTTCCGCACGATCCCATCAACGGGTCAAAACCAAAATAACAAAATTGAAGTGCGTGCTGTTATTCGTTTGAAGGGAAGCAATGCGACGGAGATTCACGATGAACTGATTGCCGTGTATGGTTACAATCATCCAGCATATGACATGGTTGTAAAGTGGCGTCGACGCTTTCAATGTGATCAAACAAACCTGCAGGATGAAGCATGAACTGAACGTCCGTGCCTTAGTGAGGAACCAGAAATTGAGGAACCAGAAATGATTTATATTGTTAAAGCCGAATGATATGTCCCAGGCCAGTCAGAACTTCCCCTATGGTCTTATTTCGTTCTCGAAACTGGTTGCAGAGCGTCTTCAGTCTTCTTTGCATTTCTGCCGTTTCTTGGGCGGACGTCCTGCAGCCTTCTGTAGGATCGCAGTAGCCGCTGCAGCTTGCTGTGTCTGGAGACAATCAACGGCTTTCCAAACTGTAGGATGACGGTGCCCAACCATATGAAAAAACTTATTGTTCCAGATTTCGGAGAAATTATTTGTCCGATGACCATCTGAATAGCCACCACATCTGGAGCATGTGAATGCGGTTTGCTTGATAGTGGAAAATCTAAACCTGCCGATTGTATGACGGCTTCTTTGCATCCAACAGCTTTCTTTCGAACACACTCCCACTGTGTTTTCCCTGAATATTCTTTGTGCTTTGTGTACATATATCCATCTAGTACCAATTTGGGACGACCTTTTTCGGTTTTGATAAATTCCATGGCTGGAAGAATCTCTCCTGTGGAAGAACCCTAAATATATATCACAAAATGGAATAACCGCTGGTGAGTGTTGCCAACTCACTCCCACTCTTCCCCCCAAAAACCTATTCATTTTAGCCGAAAATAAATAAATAAACATATGGTGGTGTGGTCTTAACTTAATTGATGATGACCAATCGTCCGTCAAGTGAAGCCTTCCCGTTTCCGTACAGTCTATATGGGTCCCGATTATGTTCCATGCAGCAGAGATTTCCGGATTTATATATGCTATTATCAATCATCACTGACCAATCAATGCAATATGAATTGGGCTAAAAGAGCTTTCTAATATGCAAGTACCAAGAATAATTGTACTATTGGTGAGTCAGTTCCACCCACTGATTCCACCTAAAACAAAATTCCTCCCCAAAAAACCCCAGGAAAAATTATGTAACCCCAAAAATGTAATTGCGGTAGGAAACTGTCCGGTAGGAAATTGTTCAGGTAGGAAACTGTCCGTTAGGGAACTGTCCGGTAGGAAATTGTCCTACTTTCTTTGAGGCCATAGTGCAGAAGGTTCTCCTCAGCCACGGGTCAGTTTTCAACATCCTTCATATCCATCTTCACATGTCAACGCGCCACCCCAGTCATCTCACGACACCATGAAATTTGCGAGCGACTTGGGGTATGAAATTCTGCCTCATCCCCCCTATCACCCAGTGAGTTCCTCTTTCACCACTTGAGTTTTTCGCAGATGCTTCAAAGACAACGAAGTGATTACTGAGCTAGAATTCTTCCTCAAGAGCCAAAGAAGACTTTTTCAAAGATGGTCTCCACCAGCTCATCTATCGTTTCGAAAAATGTGTAGAGGTAGAAAACACCAGCAATGTTTTCATTGCATTAGTTTTTCTTAGCAATAATACGAATTTTATGACCGACCCTTATACTTCGATGGAATTGTTATTCATCTGTTTCGCAAAAAAAATTTACCAATAGATAGAAATTACCGTTAGATAAAAATATAGTTTAGACAAATCTAATTGTAGAAGATCGGTAAAGAGTGGTTAGTATTTGACATTAAATATAGTTAAATCTTTAAATATATTGATAAAGCATACGTAAATCATTATGTATATAGTTTATTCGCTTTATTACGAATATAGTAAATGAAATTATAATTTGATTGTGAAGAGAGAATTATCGCAACCAGTTAATGGTACATCTCGAACAATTCCTCATCACACTGCGCATAGGGAAAATTCCAAATCTTTTATTGCACAATAATAATGAGTTAAAAATAACATCAGAGAAGGTATTTTCTATTTCACTATAAAAGATTCCCTTTCATGACTATGTGGCGTCACGCTTGTATGTTCTTCACGCAATATCCCTCGACCCCTGAAGATTTCTTGTAATGCGACATTTATTATTTACTCGTCATTTAATGTTTACATTCTGAATTAAAACTAGACGTGAAAAGACTGCAGAATGAAAAATAAAAACATGTCTCCTTTCCTGGAACGAGTAATGGAGTTTAAAGCAACGTAAATATTTAAGTATTTAAGTCGAAAATTAATTTTTTGATGTTCCGATAATTGCGAAGTTACTCGCTAAAATATCTAATTATAGAAAAGCAGAGTTTGATAAGTAGTTATCTTGAATTGTTAAAGTCAATGGAAAATTAAATTTTCGTGGACCATTCAGTTCTGGGAGTTAGGAAATCCGTTTAGTATCGATTTCTGAATTATCGTCCATTTCAATTTTCTGCTTTCCTATTCTAATATGCGTAATTATGATTAGGTTTCGTCCTTCTCTTTAATGAAAAACTTTTCTCGGACGAAAGGAGCGAAGTTTTGAGCCTAAATTTACTCGTTATCTCCACCGGCTTTGGGTTCAGGCGGAATAACGTCTGTAAAATTTGACAGGGCTTTTTGGGAAAGTCTGACTTTGAAAGCCCTTCCAAAGTGCTAATCTTTATCGCTCGATGGTCTCCCGAAACGTGCTTAAATTAACATCGGTTACTGTCGTCATAACGAGTTTCCATTCAAGATGACGCCTTAGATCGAATTTTGGCAATTTTTCCTCTCAACGAGGAATCGTAAAAATCCCAGTGTACAAAATTTGTCGCCTAAGGAGGACTCGGGCGCCGCCGTGATTAGAATTAACATGGGGCTGCCTCCATCGCCCGACGGGGACCGTTTCCACCGACCGCTTTATTTTTTTTTTTCCCGTCTCCAAAAAAACGGAACCACGGATAATTATTTCTTTTTTTTTATTTATATATGCATGGCTAGGATTTTTTTATGGTTTGGTCCCCAAGTTTTATGGCTTGACTAGAGATATGATTGAGCGAGAGCGTTAGCACGTCCCTCGGCACTTTGATGGAACTCTCAAACTGCTTCCATTCGAAAATTCTCGAATAACCGAAATTTTATACTTAACGGAAAATTTTATATTATTTTTTTTTCTTTCCAGTTTTTGTCTTTTGGTTTTTCTGATGCATATTAGGAAAGAAAACGAGGGAAGTTTAATAATATTGTGCTCTTTGCTTGGTTTCCTATTCTTTTTGAGTTTTAAAGTGAACGAAGAATAATAATAAACCTTCATTAAGAATTCTTTTCATTTTGCTAACTTCACATTTGGGAAATTTTATTAAATATCCTTCAATTGTTTAAATTTCCTTTACCTTTGTTTGTTCGGTGTATTTTCTATTTAGATTACGCTAAATTTAATTTGGTTTTCATAACTAATGATTCCTATTAAAAAATTTACAACAAACTTTTATATGGGGGCGTTTTGAAACGCTTTGTCTCCTATTCGATCATTTCAATAATTTGCTAGATAATTAAATTAGTATAAATTACGGCAAACATGACTATTATTACTCGCGAGCGCTTCATAAAGATTTAATTACTTCATAGCTGGAGCAACTGATATATTCCCCTATTTCGTGGTCATAACAAGGATATAAAACGTCGAAGCTCATCCAACATTGCGCTGGACCCTTAATGCTCATGTTTTCTATTAAATTAATTGTTTCATAATTACCTCAATCTTATTAATATGCAAGATACCCTACATGAATTGCTAAAAGCTTGGGGTGTTCACTATCAGATGGTATAATGATTATTCTACGTAGTCGCCATCCTTATCAACATAGGCGCCAATATCGGAGTTGTTGTTTCATGTCGGCGAAGAAATCGGAATCGCCTACGGAATTAATGACGCACATCTGCTTGCATCTCCATATCGCTGAAGAAGTGGTGTCCTTTCAAATGTTCTGTCAGCCTCGCAAGAATCGCAAGATGCGAGACTCGGACTGTAAAACATCCAGGTGCTGCAAAATGTCATGAAATTTGAGACGCTTCAGTACATTCTGCGTTTTCGACTCGTGTAGACGAGCATTGTCATGATTGCAGCAATCGTTTTCATATTTCGTTCAGAAGTGACGCTTTGGAGTGTTCCAAAAAATTCTGTGTGGACTATGCCGTCGCAGTCATCAAGCGGCGGTTTTGAATATTTCGAGGGAGGCGAGTTCTTTATGCATGTTCTCCATTGAGTATCGCTTGACTTTCGGATCGTAAGGATATGCTCAGTACTTGTCGCCGGTGAAAATCTGGTGGAAGCAGATGTATGTCGTTGATACCGTGGAAAGATGGCCGCTCTTTACGTAGAAAAATAATTACACTCTCAGTAGAGAATATCTTCAGCTTTCAACAGATACATGATTCTGTTATATTACTATCTAGTACATTATTGAAATTATCGAGTAGAAGACAACTTTTCATAGTATACTCGTACTCAAACACGATCCAGTTGGAAACACCGTAGAAAAGAAAAGGAGAGAAAAGGCACAGAACCATACATTTGAAATTGGTAATTAGGGATATTCTATTCTGAGTTCTCAAAATTATGTATTTTTTATAATTTTCCTTATGTCAGAATAGCCATCTTCCTGTTGCGTTCTAAAAGAGGTTCGATTCGAGGTCCCGTAGAAATGAAGCAATTAATTCAAATCTAAACAGTAATTAACAATAATCAAACGAATCAACAATGTGTATCGTGCAGACAGTTTTATCAGAAAATATTCAACTCCAACAATAAGTTAATCTTAATAATCGACTTAAGTAGCGGAAGAATGGAGCTACTTATTGGTTTCACAATGTCCGTCTGTCCGTCTATCCGTCCGTCCCCTTCATAATTTCTGCATTTTTTGAGATAGAAGGTTGAAATTCGGAATGTAGCTTACTATGAGCTTGAGTACCTTCACTACTTTGTTTTTTTTTTTGGCCCACTGGGGTTGGAATTTCGGGGTGGGAGTTAGAGGGGACCACGTGTTTGGTTAAGTTGGTATTTAGGTATGTAAAGGAGTGAAATTCGATATGCATATTCCTCTAGGCAAAATCTACATTCCTGTGAAGTTTGGACCAAATTGTGGTGGTGAGTCACTTGATCTTTAGAACTATGGCAACATACGGCGTGTGATATATCATTCGATCGAAAATGATGAGAAAAGGAAAGAATGTAGGGTTGTTTTATATTTTCTAAATACTAGGTTCGAGAAAATAAATTTTTTGATAAAAAAAATTTGGGAGTTAAAAAGTGCAGATGAAGGGATAAAATTGATCAGCTCAGAGCTTCTGCTACTTTCCTGTAACTTCCTCGGGAGGCTTAATTTCATGTTGTTTTAGAGTGTCCGTCTGTCCCCTTCATAATTTCTGCATTTATTGAGGTAGAAGATTGAAATTCAACCTTATTATGGGCCTGTCCACCTTCACTATTTAGTTTTGTTTTGAGTGCACTAGGGGCGGAATTACGGGGGTGGGAGTCAGAGGGGACAAAAGATTTATATGGTAGTAACTTCTTGGTGGCAGTCACTTGGTTCTTTAGAACGATGGCATCATATAGCCGTATCATGTGATATATCATTCCATCTGAAATGATGAGAAAGGAAAGAGTTTTTTTTTTATATTTTCTAAGTAATATGTTTGATTAAAAAAATTGGAGGGGGATTAAAAAGTGCAGAGGAAGGGGTAAAATAGATGAATTTTGGGCTTCCGCTACTTTCTTATACCTTCTTCGGGAGGATTAATTTCTTTATTAAAATTAAATTATTTGGATGACAGATACTCTGGAATGGAAAAATATACACTGAAGAGCCAAAACATTATGACCATCACCACATTGGTGAATGAACTCGTCTGGATCACGTGGAGGGCACGTAATTAAGTGGGAATGATATTTAACTGCTGCTGGAGAAGGTAAGGAATCAGTCTTGCACTTTATTTTGCGAGTGATGGAAAAGGCTTCTGATCTAAGCGAATTTGATAGAGGGCTGATTGTAATGGCCCGAAGACTCGTAAAGAGTATCTCCGAAATTGCACGACTGGTAGTTTTTCACGATCTGCCGTTGTTAGTATTTATGCAAAGTGGATACATGACGGTGAAACCAGAAGTAGACGCCAAGGTGTTGGACGCCCACGCGTCATCAAAGAAAAAGGACGTCGGAGACTATTCCGCTTGGTAAAGCAAGATCGGCGCCAGACAGTGGCTCAGCTGACAGCCCAGTACAATGCAGGTCCAAGTGCAAGTGTTTCGGAACAAACACTGTTGGATATGGGACTCCGCAGCAGACGTCCCACTTGTTTGCCTTTGTTGATCAAGCGTCATTGTCAACTACGCCTACAGTGGGCCCGGGAACATCGAGACTGGACCATGGATAAGTTGAAGAGAGTTGCCTGGTCGTCTGAATCACGATTTCTTATTCATTACGTCGATTGTCGTGTGAGGGTATTCCTGTACAGCAGGCCAAATACAGACTGGTGTTGGCGGTATTATGCTTCGGGGGACGTTCTCATGGGCGACTCTGGGACCCGTAGTTGTGGCAGAACGGACCATGAAAGCTGCGGACCATCTGAACATCATTGCGGACCAGTTACACTCTTACATACCGTCTGTCTTCCCAACTGGAACTGGAATCTTCCAGCAGGACAAAGCCCATGTCACAAGGCTCAAATTGTGTTGGAGTGGTTCGAGGAGCATAAGAACGAATTCCAATTAATGTCCTGGCCACCTAACTTACCGGATCTTAATCCAGTAGAGCACATTTTGGATGTCATGGAGCAGCAGCTCAGAGCTCAAACATCACCATGTCGGAATATCTCGACTTTGCATGGCCGCTGATTAGACCTTTGAACCTGTCTCCAGTCATCTACCAAGAACTTGTGGCATCCATGCCAAGGCGAGTTGCAGCTGTTTTGCAGGCCAAAGATGGCGCAACGCGTTATTGAGTAGGCGGTCATAATGTTTTGGCTCTTCAGTGTATATAAAAATGCAAAGTGTCCATAATTAAAGAGGTGTTTAGACTCCAGTAGACTCAATCAAATTTGGTAAATATTCTCTTCGGATATAGGATTTTTATCTTTAAAGAAAAAACAAACAGTTCAGAAATTCCCTACCAGAGGAAAAAGTGCCGCTGGAAATTCCGTTTTTGAGGGAAATTGTGGTAAAACTGCTAAAGGACCGGCGTTTTCGGATTTTTGGTAATTTTCTTATGACCCTTGAGTCTTTCTTTAGTACCTAAATTCTTCAGCCTCCGGAAATCTCCTAGCGTGGCATTAACATTTCCGCTTGTTTGATAATAAAGTTTCACAAGCAAAGCACGATCAAATAAGGTTAACAGAGTAGTACCGACGCGGCCGATCCTCAGTCTTCCTTAAAACTACAAAACTCTGATGTCCTTTCCCTGAAATTTTCATAATGTCGGCTATTTTTCAGTGAGGATGTGCACATTTATGTGATTGCAGCGGTACTTTTCCCAGAAATTCTGAATAATTTATTTTGATTTCTAGCCCCCTCCCCACATGGTCTTAAGGGTCTTAAAAATATATAGAGCATATTTGATTGAGTTTCGCTTAATGGTATTTTGACTATTGAGCTTCAAAGACCTCCTTTTTAATTATGGCCACCTTGTACTTAAAATCGTTTTTCTCTAAGACATTTTAAATAGAGGGTAATATTATTAAGCAATAAAACAAGAGATGCCTTCTCAATGTCTTTTGGCGTTTTTTCTTTTTGTAACTATCCTTTAAT
The DNA here is from genome assembly GCA_023313115.1 of Rhysida immarginata. NCBI lineage: Eukaryota > Metazoa > Arthropoda > Chilopoda > Scolopendromorpha > Scolopendridae > Rhysida > Rhysida immarginata. The sequence continues at coordinate 5,576,666 of JAHWFO010060970.1, forward strand.
AAGTGAAAGTTATAAAGAAAAGGGTGTTTTATCTTATTATTCTTGTCTTGGCGCAAAATAATTTTTTCGGATATTGCAATTTAGAGTTCACGAATGACCGAATTTTTTGACCACTCTCCTTCAAAAATTTTTAGTGGAAGAAAAGAAAGTTTCTGAAAAAAACAAAACTGAAAAACAGAACTTTTTAAACCACAATAAAAGTTCAAAATAAAAATGTATATACTGTATATTAATATAAGGCTGCTTTTTAAAAAAATTTTATTGAGACCCAAATCCCTTCTCCTTTAAGCTGGATACTTTGGAAATACTCTTCCCAAAAATCTCTTCTTTTATATTTGGTTTTATTTAAATGGCTCCTTTTGTTCGCCGGCAGTCTTCCAGTATTTAATGGGAATTTGATTAATTTTTTTACTGTACGTTTTTCTGAAATAAAGGTGGTCTTAACAAGAAAATCTTTAAACGATTCGTGTTCAAAGCGAGTAATTCTGTATTTTTTAGTTATTTTTTTTTGCCATTGCCTTTCCCCCCCTTCTTTTTGTTAGGCCTTTGTGCTATTGATTTACGAACTTGGTTCCAAAAATATGGAGCCGCAAGCGGTGAGAAAGAATTCTAAAAAATTTTTTTAAACACAAGACTATTTTTTTCTTTTATTTTTATGAGAAAAGATTAATATGCTAAAACTATTGATCTCTAAACTCATTAATAAGAGGACCGTGTTGGGAGGGGGAGGGCGGAGAACGTGGGAAGGAGAAAAGCTTGCAACCGAGAAGGGAATAAAGTCTGGCTAATCGACTTTCATGTTCTTGTAAAATAAATTGGCAGAGAAACAAGGGGTTTTTGAATTTGCAAGTCTCTTTAGTAGAGATAGAGGGAAGGAAAAATGAAGTTGAAATGACAAGGTTCATTTGACTTGGAGACTCCTTCCATAATTTCTTCATTCCGTGCTTTGAGGTCGTATTCCCAGCGCTTCAATCCGCAAGGTTTTCAAACGAAAAGAAAAGGGAAAGGGAAAAAAGAAAAAAAAGAACTCTACTCTAGGGATGAAGAAGTTGAGCAGAAGAACAGCGAATTACGCATTCGAAACATTGCGCCATATTGATTCTTGTATTAAGCAAAGAACCCGGCGACGACGGACGATGAATAAATTTCACTCTCCCGTGGGAATGAAAAATAAAAAAAAAATCACTTGGAGTTTCGTTTTCATATTCCCTCCGTCTCTATTTTGATCTACTGAAACCTTTGCCACATGAGGATCTGCGCTGCAATAGCTTGCGATTACATGACAGCCCGCATGGAGAGAAATGTTTGCCAACAAATAAAAATGAAGGCTGATAAAAAAAAAAGGAGCAGAATAAAGGTAAATAGCCTAATCCGAATTTTTTCGATACGAATTTAAAGCCACGGAAATTAGTAAGTTTACTATCAAATCTTTTAATAAATTTTTGTGGAAAATCTTTTATTATAACTGAATGTGACTGGCTTCTTGTCAATCTTCTTTCGCAACTTGCCTATCTCTCTGAAGGATTATGGATGATGTTGTTTACAAAGATTCCTTGTACTGTATTCTAAAAAAACAGACTCAAAAAAATACAAAAAAAAAATATGTATGAGTCAAACTTGGAAATTAAGAATAAAAAAAAGAAATTAGAAACTTTATTTGAATAAATTGCGCAATAGGAACTAAATTAATAGGTCACTTTTGGATAACTTTCACAAACCCGTTAAAGGCATTCAGATTTTCAGTTCTCATTCGTCTCGTTATCAGATTTCTTTTGGAACTACATTTCTTTCCTTTTTCTTGTGTATTTTCTTTCCAATTACTATGCATATTTTTAATGTGCATGATTAATTTTTGGCACAGTTTTTATGTCTTCATTTTTGAATATTTTCTTAAATTTGAATTATAAACTATTGTATTGAACAGATTTTCTTTTGTTTGTTTTTAATCTTGATCTTTCTGTTGTTTATTTACAAAGTCTTCATAAAATAATAATGTTAATTGATTTTCTATTTAGTGTTTATTGTTGAAAATACATAAGGTTTGTTAGGGATCTATTATAACAACTTACGGAGGGCCAAAGAAAGTGAAACCCCCTTTCGCCACCATATTGTGTGTGTTCAATCTCGTAGCCATCCCCTTATTTCTTATCCTGTTTTTGCCTAACACAACCATGGCTTCAATAATAAATCAGTTGAGCACAAAATGCCTGAACAGTGATTTGGATATTTTCTCCATACACCACACGAGTAGCCAGCAGGAAAAATGTAATGCATCGCTGCTATTGCCCTGCATCGCATTTCCATTGCAGGAGGCTGAGACAGAACACTAAGATCAATTCGTAACCTTTTGACACGCTTTCCAAAGCCCTCCACTGTTCACAGTCGTCTCTTTTCGTGGGCCCGTTCAATTAGGCCACAGCTAAAAAAAATCCATAGGGTATGTCGCTGAATGGAATGAAGCGGATTCCGGTATCTTCTTGCATGTATTCCAGAAACAGGCGAGTTGACGCAGCGGTGTGGCTGGATTCCTTATCTTGGTGCAGCCATACCTTGTTTACCTCTGTACCGAACAAATCGAGCATGTCACAGGTAAATATGGGGGTTAGACCTTTAGTAGTCTGATAGTAGATGGCGTTGATTTTGGCCTTTGGCCCAACTCTTTGTAAAGTTAACTTGCCGTTGTAGCTGTGTCCCGCCACGATCATGAAATCTTTTGAAAATGTTTCCTACCATTCACGGTACCATTTTCTGAAGTCCTTAGAACCCCTTGAGCGAAAAAAAAATGACTCGGCTCTTGTTGCAGTCGCTTAAATAAACATACGCCTCATCTAGTTTGACAGCTGTGTTCATCTGCGAGGTATCGTTTATACAATTCACGGCAGTTGGTCCGTGCTATGGCCCGTTGTGTTACATCCGGTTACGAGAGCCCGAACTTTCCGGACGACGTCGGGAGTACGGTTAGTGGATGATCTCGAATTGGCCTGCTTTTTACCCTCAGGAAAGGCGCCGCTTCTGGTTTTGCCAATGTTATTTCGTGAACATACACTTGATATACATTTCTTGGAAACTACGAAGCCTCGCTTCTTGCATGCTTTTATAATTTCGGAATAGCTGTCGTAAAGGGTGTTATGTAGTCCTCCTGTCAATTTTCGGTGGCATAACTCAATGTTTCAAGCTCGCTGTTCGAATACTACAGTATTTTAATATCTGCTCTAACAATACTGCACACATAACTCACGTGAAATGAACGCGCGCGTCACATTTAAATATACTAATTGTAACACAGATCCCTACCTTCTATACTGCTTTGATACTGTTGATACTGTTATTGATTTTTGATCTGTTGATTTAATTTTGACAAAATTCTGTTATTTAAATGGATGTTTTTGCCAGAGTATTGATCTCGGATTCATAAATGTTATTTTTTAATTAGTTTCTTTTGTAAATTTTTTCCTCTTGATAATGTTTTGACATTTTACCAAATTGATGTTTTTGCTTATTGCACTATATTGCTAAATTAATACACTTTAAAATGCCTCGGGCAAAGACCCACTTAAATTTATATTTTGATCCGTATTTGTTGAACTAATCAAGCTAACACACTTCTAAATAGATCCTGATTAGCATCTAGTAGATAAAGATCTCAGAGCTGAAGTTCATTACTTTTCACCATCTGTAGGTAGTTTATTTTGAATTACTTATGCTTACCTTGTACATTTATGTTATGCAGGATTAAAAAAATATGAACTAGTGGCTAATTTTATTAATCTCTATAAAGGCACTAAAGTTAATTGTAATCAGATTCAGAACGATGGCAGCTAGTTTAAAGATTTTTGCTGTGTTGGATTACTTTAATTATTATATCGTTACTCTCTTCCAATTATAATAATTGAGGAAAAGTTATATTTCCATCTTGAGCTCTGATGTATTTGAAAGATTCTCTGATTTTTAATATCGCATTCGCTCGTTGCAATCAAATGCGTTAGTTTTCCTGCAAATCTCGTCGGCTTAACGGTGTAGAATATGCATTATCACCATAAAATAATTAAGAAAAACTCAAGAATGCCCAATGAGGGTTTATCCTATGCCGCACCTCAAATGTTTAAATTAAGGTGCGCAACTGGCGCTAAAATTACGTCACCCTATTCGGCAAACTTTCTAAAAGGTACCTATAAACAGCTTCGGGTATTTGGGTCATTCTTGCTGCAAGAATCGAGCATGTGAGCAATGGATTTCGGAGGTGGTTCCCTGTCCCTTACTCAATGGACCAACTCTTCCCAAAAATGCTCGATTAGATTAAAGTCAAGGTAAGCCGCAGGCTGACGTAAACCGAAATATGAAGTGGGATATTATCGTCCTGAAAGTAACAATCCTCGTTACCAAAAAACATCACACACTTTAGGAAGCACTCAATTATCCAAAATGTCTTTATAGGCCTCGGAGTTAAAATTGCCTCCAACCATATATAAGAGTTCAAGCAATATCATGAAATACACCCACACATCATGACTCCACCACTATCAAACGGTTGGAACGATGCATTCAAGTTAAAAGGCGACCCCCCTGGCATTCGCCTTACACAAACATGTCCAAACGACGGAACAGAATGTTGCGGGATTTGTCACTTCATAAAATGGTTTCCCAGTTTTCGATACTACAATGTCAACATTCCAAACACCACTAGCGCCTGGCAACCTTATTGTTTGGCTTGTATGCAGTTGCACATCCGTGAATGACGAGTGTAAGCAGTTCTTTCCGCAAAGTGTTGTAATGTACGGTGACTCCTGTTGCCTGTGGGAACTGTTTGTTTTGACCTGGAGAGTTTCCTTGTGATTTTTGAGCCTCGCGCTTCAACACCTGTTGGTTGCGTTCAGTGGGTTTTGGATATCGTCCGACGTGAGGCGTGTCTGTTCTAATGCGGTCCATTTCTTCACGATATCACCAATAGTTGAACGTAGCTGTGAAAACTTTACCGAAATTTTATGAATAGACATGCCTGCAATGTGGCACCCGATTATTACTCCTCTCTCAGAATCACTAAGTTCCCTTCGTTTAGCCATTCTTCATCTACGACAACGTTACCAGCAAATTACCACACCAGCACTATAAAATCATCAGTGTTGATTTGTGAGCATGGGTTCCAACGCGCAAGTCAAATTTCATGTAACTTATTTTTCCGTTTATTATATGGTAGTGTGCATATTGTCATGAAAAGCAGTCTAACATCCGATAATATATTAGACAAATACCCGCCAAAAATTTGACAGAAAAAGAAGGAAATGATATTGATGACTGCTGCTCTCTCTTGTTGAGGCTTTATGATGTCAAAGCAATTTCCAAAGCGATCTAAAGAGACGGCAATGAGAAATGGATTATTTGAGGTTTTAAAATTTTTTTAAAAATTCTAAAGCTCTCAAAAGACTGGGGTATCCCAAAAGTCTGGTCTGCAACACCAGTGTTGCAGATGTAAATTCACATATTTGAATAATTGGACTTTGAGGGGCATCAATAAATTCACATTTGTCATAATGCTCTTCCTACCTGAAAGAAAAGCTATAATACTTGTTTATATGTGCATATTCTCAAACTTGAGACAATCTAATTGGATAGGTGCGAATCTTCAAACAAGCGTATCAGTGAAGTCCGTATATTACAAAAATAAGATGTGTAGGATCAAACGTTATCGAACACTAGCTGTTTATTTTCTTTCCTATTTTCATCATTTATTTAAACTCCTGAGGTTTGGCGTGAGAAAATCCTCTTTAGATCATTCTTTACTTATTTTCAGATATTTATTTTTACTATAAGGTTTGCTCATTAGCATGCATCGACAGTTTTTTATTTCACTTACATATTAGACGATTGTAGCGTATTCATAATTCAAAAACCTCTTATCATAATTACGCTTCATGGCAGTTATAGGGGGGAAAAGTTAACTTTGTCCTAAGAAAATGTCCAATTTTAAGTGCAAACAAAGGCAAATAAACTTTTTACATTTATTAAATTAAATGTGAAAGTTGTCACACATTGTATATGAACTAAGTGCTGAAATATGCAAGCAAAAACACTAATTTAATAATTGTTTTTGCACGACTAATACTCTACTTTTAACTTCGTTAAGCTCATTCGGGGTAATTTATTTAACGATGTCTTGAACGAAGCAAGTCTTCAGAAAGGAAGATGCCGTAAGGTGTTCGAGGTTGGCAGCATTTTTAAGACGACGTGTTAATCACATACCTTACGGTTATGAGCAATTTAGAAAGTATTAAATTAAAGCTGTATTTTTAAAAAAGTAAATCATCATTTTTTGTCGGTAGATGGTAGTGCAGCTTGAAATTTTATATTTTAATGATAAGTTTCCCCTTCTGTCCTCATTGCAGCAGTAAAGAAACGTTGATGCATTTTTTTGGGCTCAAGGATATTTATCGACAAATAGTGTGTTGGAAAGTTTCGTAACGTTGAGCGGGCATCTAACTTAATATTCGGGTCGATTGTCGAGGCGAATGTTTTATTTCATTGACCGAAGCACACAGCTAATTTTGCCTCCAGGATTTCAGCTGTAAGCGATTTTTAAATCTTTAAAAGAGAAGTTTAGCACTAATCATCGACTCACGGGCAACAAGGTAAAATCAGCTGCTCTGTTTTCATCCTATAAAAATTGCCATCAAAAAGTTCATTGCAAAGCATTTTTTCATTTTTTAGTTATAAGACAGACGCGTTAGTCTGTTTCTGTGTGTAAATTAATTTCTTTACGAGTACTTTTTGAGCTGTCATGAAACGTTCTTATCGATCAAAGCTTCAAACCCGAATTGTATGCTAAATCTGAAATTGCAAACTTTCAAAGGTGACAGCACTATTTTGGCTCCTCACCATTCAACGAGCGCGATGATGCTCTATTAAATCTTATAGGGAGTGCAAGTGACTACGTCACAGCTGACGTCATTTGCGCGATGAACGTGCCGAGAGCCTAGGAAATGGAATCGCTGGTTATATTACCTTATCTTGTACAGAGGGTAGATTATCGCAGAACGATAATCTGCGGCACTTACTCCTTCGAGGGAGTTTTGCGCCATCCCAGTAACTAACGACTGCTACGAGATGACAGTAGCAGCCGGGACCGACGGCTTAACGTACCCTCCGAAGCACGGGGGGTTCATGATGGAAGAGCTGCTGGCGGACGAACAAACCAGTGGTTATCACCAGCTGCTGGACAACCAGCACTGGTCACTCAGCAAATGGGTCAGACTAAAGTCCCCCAACAGCTGTGCCCCAAATAGCCGTCCCACCCAGCAGTGGTCCTCAAGCCACTGGCTGTCACCCAGCCAGCAGCTGGCCGCGCCTGAAGTTGCTTTTAACTCCATCGATCAGCGAGCCAACCGACGAGACAACCAGGCCATGGCCACCCCCAATCGCTGGTTCCAACATTGGAACCACGTAATATACTTACTAGTAATGTTGAAACGGGCGGCCAGTAAAAATGACATCTCTTAAATTATTATGTGAATTGTGTAATTTATATTATTATTAAGACATTTAATACCATTATATAATTTATACATTAATATTAGAACTCTTTTTAATCACGTTTAATCACTTAACAAAAGAATGCCATCGTTCGCGGATCTTTCTTTCTTTGGGAAAACGATAGATGTCTAAATCGCTGTTTTGGCTCCTTCTTGAGCAGTGAGGAACTAAACAATTTCACATCTTAAATGTGTTATAAACACTGGGTTTATACAAAGCGATTTTATTCCATTCCTACGTTGGAACCATGTTAAATCCCGAAGCGAGAAGACTTGTTTGGAACTAAATTGAGTCACGTGACTGAAGAGCTCCCAGGACTGACGTCACACTTGCACTCCCTATAGAGTCGGCAGTTGAAGTAAAAATGCAAATTTTGAGGCAAAACATTTGAACGGTCATTGTATTTTCAGAAATTGGATTCTCATTTACTCTTTATTTTGATCATAACTATTTGCTGGACCATCATTACTACTGCTGAGCTTCTGTTAGGACAACATATTTCCGTATATGTCGTTCTCCCGCGTCTATCAGATAGCGTCGGATAGACTGGAAGGGCATAGTGTACTGGTCGCTGCACATCATCTAATTTCATTGGCCAGGAAAAAGCATTTCTTGCACAGAGAAGACGACGTTTCGCATTGGCACTGGTAATCTTTGAATTATTGATAGTAGTAAATACTTTTCGGTGTGATAAGCTTTTTGATCTACAGCAAATTCGACATTCATCCTACGGTATATATATTTTGACCGCTTAGGTGGCCGCCTAGCATTACACTTCCTTGGCAGTCGCTGAGCTATGTTCTGTTACGTTCAGCTTCCGTAATCTACGTGGACGTTTTCAGTAGTGCTCTTGATAAGCGGTTTTTAGGTAAAGGCACAGCACTCTTAGGAGTTTTAGATGATCATTCTGCGCATAAAGAAAACCATCTCCATCCATTGTCCCTTCGAATTACGCATTTAAAAATAGAACGCATACACTGAAACAATTTTTATGAATATTTAATTCTTTAAATTTGGAAGGATATTCTAATCTGTTAGGTGAAATTTATTTTAACACTGCCTAATGCTGCCATAAATAAAAATGCACAGCCGGATAAGGGTTAACAACAGGCATGTAAGAAAAAAAATAAATGGAGACATTTTCCTAAAAGTAATAGCTATAATGCGTTCTGGACTCCTCCAGCTTTGCAGTTTTATCGCTGTTGAAAGCAGAGTACAGGAAAGAAAAGTTCCCCGGGAAAATTTACGGATGACCGCTAACAAATAAAAGTTCTAAATTGCTTTACGGGTTGTTACTCATTAATTAGGAAGGCGGACACTGGGATCGAATTACTCTAAAGAAAAATCCCCTATTAAACGAGAAGGCAGAAGTTTTACCCTTCTGTTCGGGCCCAGCCGGATTAAAAGGGTTACGGCGACGATTGCATAGATGAATCAAAGTTCATTATTGCAGATGATCATGAAGTTAATGGTTGAATATATTAAAAGATCATTAGAGAGAGAGACGCAGAAATGAACGGAGGAGGATCATTCGGATTGAAGATGTCAAAAGACTTACGAGTCGTCCTTCTCTCTTTCCTTCCGATGGGACTGCGGTCGGCAGTTTTTTTCCCCCTCTACCCTTCCATCCATGCCTCCTCTACCTCTCCCATTCCCTTTACCGTTTTCTTTCCCTCCCTTTAATAGGGTTTCTGTCATGTGAGTGCAGATGGCGCTCTGATCAACGTCAGAGCCTTCAATGCTTCTGGGAAGAAGTAAAGAAAAAAAAATGAGAGGAAGGGAGGCGCAACGCCATGCAACTCGCGGAGGAGAAAATGCCGTTTATGTGTCTAATGAGCGAACGGAGAGGCATGACATGTAACCGCTTCCCCAATCTCCTCCTCCTCAGCCCCCGTTTCTCCCGCCGATTTTTCGTTCCCGTCGTTTCTTTGCGTCACGATCAAGTTTGCGAAAAAATGATTGGTATTTTCTGCGGGAAATGAGATAAAGCGACAGTTCTAGGGGAAAGACTCGGGGTATATGGTACGATTGTGGAGAAAGTAGTAAAGAAAGAGCATGACGAAGTGTCAGCTTCCTACGACCATTAAATGACGTCACTTAATGATGGCACTTGCAATGAACGTTGCCCGTGGTTTTTCTTTCCTATACAGGTTTAACGCGTGTTTAAAATATGGGTCGAATAATAATGCGTCTTCCTTCTTTTCCTTTTTTCTCTCCTCCCCTGGCACATAAAAACTAAGAAAAAAGGCTTAATGGCTCGTATAAGGAATGCTTTTTGCGATAAAATGACATCAAAGAAACTGGCAAAGAGAATGGCGATCGATAATTGCGAGTGAAATTGAAAGAGAAAAAAATTGCGTGACATTTATTGCAAATCTGTAGAACACTGATGACGGAGAATTTAATGTTGTTAAGCAAAATTCTCTCGCAAGAATGCAAAATAAAAACTTCAGTAAAGAAAGTAGCTAAAAAAAAAATTTGTTTTAAAAAAAGAAAAGATCCTATACAAATTTCTTGGCTTAATCCTGGTCTTTCCTTTAAACCATCAATCAATAACTTAATTACACTCAAGTGGAGTCCAATTCTGCTCACTAAAATTTTTCTAGCCTTTTATTGGGCGACAAGGATATTTGAATCCTTCCATAAAGTTGTCAGTTCGTAAGAATGTATGAACTCAAAATAGCTATTAAACCAATAAAAAGGAGAAATGAAGATTTTTATGGGATCATCATTGACAGAGTTCACTCTTAACTATCTTTTCCTTTTAATCAATGATTTTCTGAGAATTTTCAATCGATGCTCTTTTCTTAATTGGCCTCTTACGAGGGCCAGATTTTTCATATCACTTGTTGTTTTTAATATAGAAGGGTCATCTTTAATGTTAACTCAGAATTGTTTCATTTTTTGGAATTTGAGTTGCAGATTGAACAATTTGGAACTTGCAGATTGAACAATTCCTTTTTGACAAAAGTTAGAGAGGAATGTGCCTCTGATGTTTGAATTTGCTGCAAAGAAGAGGCAATCATCGTATCGAAATAGGCATCAAAATGGCTGCCTGGCAGGAAATGTCCATACTTTCTTTATACAGTGCTTTATTCGAGGAGAGGTGGTCATATTAATGTGTCCCGACCCAGTATATATCTGTGCCTAATCTAGAGCTTTAGCCCAACTGCGTATGCAGCGCCGCCCTGTCGGGAGCTAGAAACTTTAGTTTCATTTTCAGTTTCAATGGAGCCGGAATTGAATTGGACCAGAACTTGATGACATAATACTGCCGAATTTAGTGTATTCTACAAAATTTTTAAATAAATAACTGATAAACAACGTGAATGCATTACATAACTCATTCTTAACATTGGACATCAACTATATAAATAAAATACAATGGGAAATGGCGGAAGCTCGATGACCATTTATATCTATAGGCCATGAACAATAACCATGACAGATATAGCAGAAACGCTCATATCAGCTGATACAGAATCTCTCAAATTTGCATTCGTAATAGCTATCGTGACATCATTGTGGATTTAGTCGCTGGAGGGCAATCATAGCTAAAAAATGGCGTTCACGACTCTCCATGGTCACCTGACCTAATCTATGTGATTTTTTTATATGGGATTACGTCAAGGATCATTTGCTCGTGTTCCGTTTGACACGTGATTTAACTCGTCTGCGAGAGAGGATCACTCATTCAGTTACTGGCATCGACTGTCTGATAATGACACGAGTGTGTTAAGAACCTGAAAAGAGTGGGCAAATGGAACATCTGTAAAACGTAGAAACCTTTAGAGATTCTCCTATCCGTTGATAAGAGCTTTTCCGATATGTTTCTATCATGATTACACTTCTGTCGACTTCCGAAAAGCGGAGGACATATGAATCACCTTGTATAGCCTTATAACATTGTGGATACATAGGTAAAGTACAGATCTGTGTTCACACTGATGATGGCTATTCAGTAGCCTTATAGTCCGTGAAAGCTAGAAGAGCGAGTTAATTTCTATCATCCGCTGGAGATTCCCGGAAATCGTTAATTGCAACCTGTGGAGTTTGAAAAAATCGTTAATTGAAACAGCATCGATTTTACTTCTCTACACTTATCTGGAAAGCAATAATTTCTACTTGACCTATCTGCTTGAAGGCTTTTTTTGTTTTGTTTTTTTAATGTTGGCTATGATCGCGCTTGGTCTTGCAATAACATACATGTATATTCCAGTTTTTATTTTCTACATCTAAATGTTTACCACGTTTTTGGCACCTCTGAGCCAAACCAATTGTAAAGAATGTTTTGTAAAGTACATATTCGGCGCAACGCGCTTGATAAGGCTAGAAAACCGCCTAGCCGGCTCTTTTTTTATTCAGTAGAAGGCTTCCTGTTTAAAACAGATAACTGTGCTTGTTTTCCTGTTATAAACTTCTAGAAATCTCCGGAGGATATTAGAAATAAACACTCATTTTCAATAACCAACAGTACAAAGCAGTGAATACCGGTAATTATCTGGAATCGTCACATTTCCAGTTTTCACAATGACATATATGGTACATTAAAAGGTTGTTTTATGGACAAGCGGATTTTCCTTCCTTACACAGATGAATTAGTTTTCTGAAGAAGTGAATTATTAACATGGTTGGCAGGTTATTTAAATACGAGCTTCTGTGTTCTTTAAATTGCTCTGATCGCCTATAAGTAACTTGCGGTTGTCAGCAGGTATAAATCTGTGTGTTAAATTTTAAATTTCTAAGTGGTCTAGAACTTTAACAGATTTCAGAAGTACATTAGAATGTCAAATGTTAGCTAAAATGAAGGCGTCTATTAAGTTCTTTCTATTATTCCCATCACATCGATTAAAACTGTATGCGTTTGGTGAGGAACGATCGAATTACAGAATCCAAAAATTTATTTCTGCCCGTTTTCATTATGTAACCATTAGCTTTTAAATAGTTATATATTCGTACTCGTCAGCTCTAATAAAACGCTTTTCAATTCCCATTAGTTTAATATTATGGCTCTAATTTATATAATTGCATTTATTAAATTTTTGAAATGCGTAAGGGACTTGGGAAAGTTTTCGAGTCGTAAATTTTGAAGCGTGAATGCTCAAATGCAGGGAAGCAACAACCTTTTAAACACATTAATGCACATTATGTCCATCTCTACTTCAATTTAATCATTAATTGGTTTAACAATTAAAAGGTGAAAGCTCAGTCATTAAAGCTCAGTGAGATGTTTGAAGTTATTGCGGAACTTGTTTTGAAGGCAAGAAATTCGTTGATATCGAAGTTGGCAACGAAATAATCCGAGTTGAGGCGGAGTTGAGGAGGGAGAAGGGCGACTACTTTGAAATGTTCATTCAAAACTTTTAATTCATTTTATTTCGTTGGCGTAATGAACAGTCGAGTTTCATGCAGTTCGTAGAGTTCACTAGCGAAAATGCGATTGTTCTATTGATTCGGTTCTTGGTGTATATGCCAAAGTCTGAGTGCAACGGATCGCTTCAATCATTTCCCCTTTGACAGCTCCGAATGAAATTCATTGGCAGCAAGGAAATAAAGGAGACCGCCCAAGTGGCAACAAATGGAATTTCTTTGCATGTCAAATCGACGAGCATCAAAACCACGGCTTTAGCTTATTATGAATCTTGAAAACGGGAAAATTGCTACACTTGTTTCTCGCACGTTTGCAAAAGTCCGAGGATCATTTATAATGGGCCATCGGCTTCGTGTCACGTTCGTTGATGACGAGGTCGCCGCCACCACCACCCATCATAACGACCATTGCAAAAATATCCTTCCGTTGTGTATCCTTGCACAAACATATGGAAATTAACTCCATTTTTCAAATGACAAAATGGCTCCATTTTTTCCATTTAAAAATGGTTTTTTTTGACATATCAAAAAAATGGAAAGGAAACCTTCAGTATTCTACCACTAATCGATTCATCTCGGGAATAAGGAGAGGAAAATTTTCAGTGTTGTCCTTATTAGATAATTCAACATTCTCTTTCTCCCATTCTCCTTTTCACTGTCTCCATTCTGCTAATGAACCTACAGCTTGGTTCGAGTCTTTCTCTTGGCTGTTACGTAGACGTTGATTTTCGATTAAGTTCATTCCACCGATGAGATGGATTTCGCAATTGATTCGTTTCTGGCAAAAGAAGGTACGTTGGAATAGATTCCATTCGTTTCTGTCAGTTAGAATTGTTAGATATTATGTCGTGTTCGGTTTTTGAATTATTGAATACATGCCATTGAAAAGAATTTTTCTCAAGGTTTCCGTTATAGATTTTCCGTGCTGGGAAATTTAAAACGCCTGATACGCAGGCGACTATCCCGCATCGTATTTCACTGTGAAGAATATAAGATGTTATCGAAGTTTCGATTATCCTTTATTTTCATTTTTAATTTTAACAGTGCAACGCTTTTTTTCGAATATAAGAGAAAAATTTAAAGCTCAGTTTAGTGGTCTATATTCAAAATATTGTTTAGTTACCAGTGATTTTACTTTATTAGTGAAATCAATCCTTTCCTCTATTAACTATCCTTTCATCGTACATAAATATCGTACTAAATACGTAGATTTAATCAACCCTCCTATAACGGGACTCATTCATTCCGCGTTATATGAAACTCCGAATTACTACTTACAGCCAGTTTCAAAAGTATAGGATATCTTAAGTTAAATGCATTTGAAGCAATTAAAAAATTCACACTATACCACGATCAAAATAACTAATGAAATTTTTTCAAACTTCACAATGTTTCTCTCTTCACAAAATATCAAAATGTAATACGCATTACATTCAAGGAAATAAATTTTTTCACTTGTATCAAAGATTGGGATTATGTAAAATTCATTAATTAAAACTCCAAGTATGCAAATTTTCGAGCACGATTCAATTACCATTTGATGGGATAGTGCATTTTACATGAGTGGGAGGATCAATAATTAAATGAATAGTCATACATACTTGTGCATTAGAGATAATCAAAATCAATTTTAAAAAATGGGTAAAATTCCACAAGTCTCGGAAAGAGATCGAGATTTAGTCTTGAATTAAGTGCAAAAAAACTTGGCAAAGCTGAAATAGCAAAACAATAAGGAAGAAGTCAAAACGCAGTTAGCAGAATTTTAATAAGATAGAGAGAATATCAAAATGTGAAAGTGAGAAATCGAAGTGGTCGATCAAAAGAACTCGATAATAGTGATCAAAGAATAACTGATGCACTTTGTGAAAAAAGTTCGTGAGATCTCATCTGACCTATCAGCATTTGAAATAAAACGATTTCATGCAGTATAGCTTTTATATCAGATTTAAATACATCTCGTGTTGCCATTAAAAAACCTCTTCTAACACCTACTCAGAAGGAAAAAAAAAACGTTTTCACTTAGCCAAAAAATCTGAGTTTTGGACACTTGAAATGTGGTCACAGGTCATCTTTACTGATGAGTCCATGTTTTGTCTAAATTTCAACAAAAGAAATTGTGTTCAGAGAGACATGAAAGACGCTGCTATGCCTTCAACTGTCAACCCAGAAGTAAAATACCTTTTAAAGCTGATGGATACGGGTGTTTTAATGTTCAAGGTGTTGAACTGTTTTGTGAAGAGCCGGATCAATACTGAAGTTCATACTGAAATGATGGAGTTCTTTCTCATTGAGAATCTCTGTTCATCTGATGTTATCTTTCATCAGGATTGTGCCGAAAAATCATTGGCATATTTTCAAGAAAAGAAATGTCTTGGAATGGGCAGGAAATTCACCTGAATCCAATCGAAAATCTATGGGCAATCTTGAAAAATAGAATCCAGAAACAGTGGCTAAGAAACAAAAACTATCTTATTGAATGCATCAAAGATGCTTTAACCTTACTAATAGCATGTTCAAAGAATTGAGGTTTTTATTAAAGCAGAAGGTGACAATAAAATGGTAAAATCGATTATCCCAAACTTTTGAAACTGATTATACAAGTCAGGTTAATTCGTACCCTTTTGTAAGAATCTCAGTATTAGAAAAAAAATACATGTATCAAATTAATTCGTACCGCGTTGTAATAGAAAGAATTCGCCATTATTTTGACCATAAAAGTATAATAAAAAATTCATGCTATATGGGGATTGCTTACAATTAATCTAATTAAGCTGTACACAGTAATATAGAAACCATATTATATATGAATATCTTTATAGGAGGACTGGCCATTTTTGTTTTTCGTTATATGGAAACTTCGTTGTGAGAATACCGCGTTATAAGAGAGTTGACTGTATTTCTGCCTCTTCTTTATGTTGGCGTTCTCCCCTGTAGGAAAGATTCCTAATAATTGAACTGTCGAATCATGTTTATGTAACCACCTGTTAATATCCAGAATAACCACTATGTGCAACTGGGAGAGCAGTTAGACGGGCTGGGAAAGCCTCAGTGAGGTGCTGAAAAGTGTTCACAGAGATACTGAGCCATGCTGACTGCAGTTCAGTTGACAGCTGTTGGAGGGCTCGAGGTGGAGTATCCATGGAGCGAATAACCCGATCGAGGTGGTCCCATAGATGCTCGACTGGATTTAATTCCAGAGAATTTGGGGCCCAGGAAAGTACAGTAAAGTCTTCCTCGTGTTCTTCTAAACACTCGTGTACAATTCTAGTTGTATGAGATGTCGCATTGTCGTACTGGAAGATACCAAAATGGCCAGGAAAAACCATATCTTTGTATGGTTGTACATATATTGATGCGTACATACATCGATTCATAATAATCTATAATAATTTATAATTCATAATAATTTATAATAATAAATTATACAGGTAATAATTTTTCGATTGAAAAATGGAAGGAAAAATTCTGCAACCTGGATTCGAACCAGGAACCTCGGCTGTCATGGTTGACGCCTGTACCAATTGGGCTATCGCAGACACCCGGACAGCCAAACTGTTCGATTGAAGAGTATTTTTTTTCATCCGTTCGATAAAGCAAAAAACGGGATTCATCTGAGAAGGCAACCTTTTGCCAATGTACAGTGTCGGCACGGCCGTGCAAATTCCAGCCTCTTCCGCCGATGCACAGTCGTTAGCATAGGTGCTGTCACTAGCCGTCTGTTGCGGAGCACATACGAAGCTGTGTTCGCTGAACTGTCACTCTGGACGCACGTGGCGGCAATGAATTCCCCACCCCCTTATTACCTATACCATACTCATATTACCTAAACCATACTCATCAGATCTCGCCTACCCTGTATCCAAACTGAAACTGAGGACTCACTGAAATTTAATTGCAACTTATACATAAGTTTTAATCATTTCTTCTAAAGATAAATGCAAATTAACAGTCGAGTTACATTAATGTGATCACCTCTTATTTGTGATGTCAGCGCTAAATAACAAATCGCAGAAGGCACTAAATAAATAAGGCAATAAATGACGTCATCAGCAGATTGGGTGAATGTTTACAGTGTATCGAAGGCATTCGAAAAACATTTCAATTTGTTGCAATGCAGACAGAGCAATTTATCAACGTGCAAAAAGGAATTATTGGTTTCGGGCCATGGGTGGTAAGATTTCAGAACTGCGGAGTTTGTGAAAACTTCGTGTGCTGCTGTGGCAAAAGTGAAACACGCATGGCAACATGGTATTATAAAAAAATTTTTATTTGGAACGCGACGTGGAAATTGTGGTGCTCCACGAGCCATAGATGACAGAGGGGAATGGCGGCTGCGGCGATGCATTCGGGAGAATCGACATGTTACAGTGTTGCTACTGCTCAAATGAACCAGGGCAACCCCAGTCAAATTTGACTTTGACCCCCAAATTTAAGGTCATCCATTTGCTAACTCGAAAACTATTAAAGATAGAAAAAGATATCCAATTGCTACCCTGTAGAGCAACACCACATTAGCCTAAAAACAATTTTTAATCACACCCTTCCCCTTGAAAGATTTTGAGAAAATGGGCGAGAAAGAGTCATTCAAGATCAGGTTGGGCTGGCCAGGTTGGCTGAGGTTTATAACACATTTGAATTGCAGTGAAGCGCACGATTGGGAAGGCTCATTAAGTGATTGGGTGACATGAAAGGTAGAAAATGTTGAGAAAATTTATTTGGTTCGTTTAAATCTTAGCGAAAGATTTTTCACGTAATTTGTAATTTTTGTAGCCTGGTTATTTTTTATTTAATACAGTATGTTGGTAATAAATATTTTCTTGTGATTTTTTTTCTCAATTTGACAGTGTTCCAGATATTTTTATTATTCTGTGGGAATTACTTGATTGGTTTAAAAGTTGAATATGTTAATAGCATACAGTATAGTATTTGCATATGATTAATGAGACTGTACTTAATGAACAGATTCGTTATTTTGTGGCCATTTTTCGATTTTCCTTTACCTTGTTTGAACGTTAATTAAACGTTTTGCTAATATCGGCTATTCGTCGGATCTTTTTCATTTTCTTTATCACAATGTCACAATTTTCTCAAGATGAGAGGTAGACGTGATTTTCTGTTACGGAGCAAGCCAAGAAAATGCAGCGAAAGCATGTAGACTGTATACTGGGAGATATCCGACTCGTCGCCACCCATCAAGAAGTGTATTGTGGCGTATTGTCCAACGGTTCCGTGGCACAGGCAGTGTTTCACAACGTCCTCGTCAAGGTCGATCAAGGACAGTAGCGGATGACGACACCACCAAAACTATCTTTGCTGCAGTAGCTGCTACTCCACACACTAGTTTTCGAGCAATTGCAGGAGACATTGGATGTTGCAAAAGCTCTGTATGGAATATTCTCCACAAGCACAAATTTCATTCATTCCATGTTCATTGCCATGAACCTCTCTCGCAACGTGACGGCGATAGACGAATGGAGTAGTGTAACTGGTTCCTCTGTCAAATTGATGATGATCCGCAGTTCACATCCAAGATAATTTGGTCTGATGAGAGACAGTTTTCAAGGAATGGGACTGTTAACAGACATAACTTACATTATTGGGCAGACAGCAATCCACGCTGGTTGCGGGAAGTTTCGCATCAACAAAATTGGCGAGTTAATGTGTGGTGCGGAATGTACAACATCAAACTGATTGGGCCTGTATTCTACGACGGAATTCTCACAGGACTACGGTATCGAGAACTAATTCTCAATGGTGTTGTGTTCGATTTTCTTGATGAACTCCTCCCTATCAGAACGGTCAACATGTTGGTTTCAGCAAGATGGAGCACCACCACACTATGCAACTATTACAAGGCAATGGCTGGATAGCACATTTCCATCACATTGTATTGGTAGATCTGGACCAGAACATTGGCCTCCGCGATCGCCAGACCTCACACCATTAGACTTCTTACTGTGGGGGTTATGTGAACGACAAAGTTTATGACACACCACCACCAACAGTAGCTGACTTTCAAGAAATGACTGTAGCAGTTTGTTCTAGCATTCCAGAAACAATTATGACTAATGTGCAGAAACCGATTGAGACACGTGCTCAAATGTGCCTTGCAGCTGATGGTCAGCACATTGAACACTTTCTCTATTAGGAAGAAAAATCTTTCGCTAATATTTAAATGAACCAAATAAATTTCTCAACATTTTCTACCTATCATGTCACCCAATCACTTAATGAGCCTTCCCATTGGTGTGCTTCAAATGTGTTAGAAACCTGGGCAGCCAATCTGGCTTGCCCACCCTGATCTTGAGTGACTTTTTCTCACCCATTTTATCAAAATCTTTCAAGGGGAAGGGTATGATTAAAAATTATCTTTAGACTAATGTGGTGTTGCTCTATAAGGTAGGAATCGGAAATTTTTCTCTATCTTTAATAGTTTTCGAGTAAGCAAATGGATGGCCTTAAATTTGGGGGTCAAAGTCAAATTTGAGTGTGGCAATGAATTCCACACCTGCCTATTACCTATAAACCACACTCGTCAGATCTCGCCTACCTGGCAGCTTGAGACAAATGCCATGTTACCAGGCTTTTTAGGCACCCTGTATTTCGATCAGTATTTTAAAGCACTTATACTGTATATAAAAATTTAAGACCTCTTTTAGGTAAGTGTAACTAGAAAGCCGTTTAAGATCTTATAGTCTAAATAGGGACAGAGGATCCAAAAATTTCTGTATGACAATTGAATAAGAAGTATTAAAAAAGTCAAATAGAGAGAGAGAGAGAGCGTTAATAATAGAGAAATAAAATAACAGTTTAAAAAATAAAATATAAATTGGAAATGATTAATAAGATCGGATGTTAACATTATAATAAAATTATTAAAAGTTACTTATTAAGACAATACAGATAAGGAGAAAAGGGTTAAAGGAAAACAATAAAGATACGAAAATCATTTCGGTTTTGATTCAGATTTATAAAAAAAATCATTTGCCAAATTGTATACAAGACTAATTCTAGAAAGAAAATTTCAGAAATATCTATAGTAACAAAATTCCTAGACCGCCAAATTTTTATGCCAACGACCTCTTTGATAATTCCATAAAAATCCGGAAGTCCCAGAATCAATAACTTTTGATATTAAACACTTTTCCAAACTTTTTCAGGAATAATTACGATCCTTTAGCTCTGATCGACCCCCTGAGAGTAGGTACCTACCACTTCTTTGTTAGACGAAAGCAATCTTATTAGAGGACAGCCTTATGACGAACGGCCAGAGGGCAGAGACAGAGATAGTAAGATGATTACGTGAAAGCGAATCTAATTTCCTGGCCTTATGGTCGGCTAAGATGATGTTATGAAGAAAATTAGATGTATGAACAAATAAAATCTATAAGCATAGTTAAGGTATGATAATACAGCGGATTACAGAAGTTGTGAACAAATATTCAACAGGAGTCACCAATTATATTATATATATTTATGTATATAAAACTGCCATTAATGTACATGCAAATATATGAGAATTCTTCTCCGTAAAACAAATAACTTTCATTGTACTGTTAAATCATTTAAACTTTTATTGTGAAGTTGTATAAGCCGAAAGAAGAGAAAAGTACGAAAAACGGATTCAAAAATCAGTATCAAAATTAATTATCAAAGTAACTTTTGAACGATTTTAGATTTTTAGTAAGAAGTTCTGGGAACATTTTATTTTTATAATCTTCTTAATTAACATTCTTTCTGTTGTTTTTCTTCTAAAAAGAACCAATAAATTCAATGCCTTAAATAAACAATGAGCGCAGATGACAAAGATGAGCCGGAAAGAAAAGTAGCTCAAACCTTTGATTTGCCGAACTTTGTAATTATTGGTTTTTAACTGTTGATGTACTCATTAAATCCCTCCGTTTTCCGTGCCTCTTCTTCTCTTTATTCTGTCTGCTCTGTCTCAAACTAATTACTTCGTCTTTATTGGTTTTGACTCTTTCATCTTCTAATCATAATAGCCCACACTCTTTCCTTTGTATTGGAACCCTTTCTCTTCCTCCTCTTCGTTTGAACCCACCTCCGATAATTGTACCATTCAAAATAAAAATAAAAAGGAAATTTTTTCCCTCTATTTAGTTCGTCCTTTATCTTGCTTGCTCTACGCCTCCGCCGCATCCCCTTTTCTGTTTCACGTCTTCCATTAAATTCATTTTTCTTTCTCGCTTTGTCGTTCTTAGTCCTTCCTTTCCAAAATCCTTTCTCTGTGTATCCTTATTTTTGTCGGCCTGTGTGGATGAAGGAGGTTTAACGCTGCGTCTTATTGTTAAGATTTGGCGAATATAATGGCGGTGATCAGGAGGCTGTTGTCCCACGCCTGGCATGCTTTTCCCAGGGATCATCATCATTCATGTAATTGGAGGCTGCAGATCGCAGACTCCCGTTGCTTAGCAACGGGATGTCTAACTTCAGAGGCTCTCTCGTTCTCTTTTGCAAAAATTTAACCACACGCACACTTCGGCGACTTACCTCGGGGGAAGTCATAAAGCAAAGTAAACCCTCTCGTTGAAGCCGACAAACCCCCGTTGATGTAAAAGGAAACTGAGCTGATTTCACTCCCCCGCCCCTTCTACTCCTCCCATCTTCCTTCGTGCGTTTTACAAATTATATTTACGCGAGACAATTGTATGAATTGGAGAAGATAGAAAGAAGGCTATTGGAGTTCTTATTACACTGTTTCGGGTTTCATTTTTTGTGAGTTTTCTTCGTTGTTATTTAAATGAACTAAAGAATGTCAGGTTTGTTTTAATTCTCCAGGTTGCGTTTTTGAGGATAACTGGTACGTTGAGATGATGGTAGAGGAAACTTATCACTTCGCGGAATTCAAGTAGGCAACCAAAATTAAGATGGAGAGTTGAGATAAGGACTATTGGATGCATCTGAATTTCATTTTTTCATTTAAAAAAAAGATAAGTAACTTTTGATTTAGCTAATAGAGAACACGAGGACATTTTGTTTTCAATTTTACAAAATCTTAACAAAATTTTATAAAGCGATATTTAAGCTTCTGTTACAAATGACTGGTGTTGCAATTTAGAAAGTGGAGAACCCTAGCGGTTAATGCCGGAATGGGATTTTTTTTTTTTTTTTAAAGATTCGCTAAATATGATTCTAAAAGACCATAAAACTTAAGAGATTGTAATTATCCCTACATTAAGAACGCAAAGTTACTGCTTTAATTTTTAATGATTTTAATGGTCTGAAATAAAATTAGTGAGGAAGAACAGGTGAATAGAATTCGCTTTCGCATTATTACAAGGGATAGGTGGAAAGGAAGATGTTCTAAAAACCCTATCGGTTTTCTTTCGGAGATTGAGTTACTACTGTAGAGACTGATCTCTATAACAACTCGATAGAGCTTCCTGCTTCGGAAACTACCAGTAGTAGACTGTTCACCATGTTGCCTACACCATACGACTGAGCATTACAAGCTTTTTTGGGGGGGTTTTTTGAGAAAGAGAATTAGTTTTAAACATGTTTAAAAAGACCAATAAATGAGAAATAAAGAAATTAAACTGGAGCTAACTCCAAACATCAGGTCAATGATATTAATTAGAAAATGGATGGAAAAATTCTGCGACCTGGATCCGAACCAGGAACCTCGACTGTCATGGTCGACGCCTCTACCAATTGGGCTACCGCAGACACTGGTACAACCATGCTGTCACTGTCTTAAAGACAACTAAGTTGTCAAGATATACTTGTGTCTGTGATAGCCCAGTGGTAGAGGCGTTGACCATGACCGTCGAGGTTCCTGGTTCGAATCTAGTCGCAGAATTTTTCCATCCATTTTCTAATTAATATCATTTACCAATAAATGAGTTTAACAAGCTTTGAGTTCTCAACCATAACTTTAAATTTTAAAATGTTCTTTCTTTCTTTTATATATAAAAATCTATCGATATCTTCACTACAACTTATAAATTCATAAGATGATGAACAAGGCGTTGCGAATTATTATTTTTTTAAAGTTATCAGTTAAAAATAGAAAAACTCGAATCTCCAGAATTTCACAAAATAAGTCATTAGAATAAAATAAAAAAAGAAAGAACTGAGAGAAATGGATGTTTTTAAAATTTTAATTTTGTGTAAATTGTGCAAAAAGAAAATACATAAATTTTAAGACTTTTACATTTTTTATACAGGGTGACCCAAACTTATCCAGAATAATTGCTTAGGAACATTGTATGGTTCAAATGGAACAAAAAATGTCCTATAAACATTGCGTCTAGTTTCGATCGTGTGTGAGATATCGACGTTTGTCTATTTTCTTCTGTGGGGAACACTGAAGGAGGAGGTCTACAGCAATCCGCCCACCACCAGAGATGAGCTCATTGCATCCATTCAAGCTTGTACTCGAGCAATTACACCGACCAAATTGTGGCAGCTACCAGCTCAGTTGTCCGAAGATATAACCAGTGCATTGGAGCTGGGGGGCAACCATTTTGAGGGGCTTCCTCGACACTGATTTGTTATTTTCTTCTTATTCTTATTCCTTTGTTTTGTAGTTCAATGTGATGTTCTGTCAGTATGCAGAATAAAAGTCATCTGCACTCTCAAGTGTTTTATTTATTTGCTTTAACAACTCTACAAGAAAATAGACAAACGTCGATATCTCTCACACGATCGAAACTAGATGTAATGTTTATAGGACATATTTTGTTCCATTTGAACCATACAGTGTTCCTAAACAATTATGCTGGATAAGTTTGGGTCACCCTGTAATAAACTTCTTGTTATCCACATGAAGAGCTTCCAAACGCAATCCCAACGAGAAGGGAGGGGAGAAAAGAAATGACAAAACGTAGAAATTTATCAGAAAAGAAAACACATAAAAGACTCATGAATTCCTCTCGCATATTTCCAAAAAACGTGCCATCAGAATCATTAATTAGAGATGGGAGGCGGAGAGCTTTCCCATTAAGAAAACATTATTTTCTTTTTTTACTGTAATCATTCTTAATTATAAACTATGGTTAATTACAAGCTATTCGACAAGTATGACAATTTTCTTTAACACTATCTATTATTTGTCAAATATAAACTGTAATTCATGAATTGTCAGAAACTTATTATATTTATAAAACGAATTAAAGAGCGGGATTCAATTATCCAATAAGATAAATATTTAATCTAACTTCTGTAGAAGCTCTGAATAATGGGAGAGGCTAAGATATATCTTTATTAATTAATATGAAACAGATAGAGGGAGTACAATAAACAAAACAATGAATAGTAAATTGGGGTATTAACAATTTTGAATTGTAAGGAGTCTGCTTGTCTTTCTCTTGCCATTTCTTTATCACGACGTCATATAGTAATCGGAGGTCATTCGCATGCTCATCTTCCTTCTGAAAGGGTCGCGTTTATTTCGAGATACGTCCGTTGGAAAAGAGATTTTACGGTACTAAAAGATAAGCACGTTTTCAGGGAATTCTTAGGATTTAAGAATTCTCAGTAATGGTGGTACAAGAGAGCAAGCTGCATCCACTTATTATCCACTGAGTTGTCTTATTGCTACTTGTAATCTTATTCCACCATAGTGCACTTTGTGACAAAATGACACATGAAAATGTAAGTCTTTTAAGCTGATATTTATATAATGTCGGCCACATAAGCTTTCATAGAACAAGTCTATCGCCGCCTATTTGGAAGATTCGCATTTTAGCGGATTTGCTTCTGTAGTCATTGTTCTAGCCGTAAATAATGCCCATCTACAGCAATTTAGGATTAAATGCTTTATCAGCTTACTTTTTCATTCACTTAAAATTGTATTTGTATAAAGTGTTACGATGTATGCAGCAAACTATTATAAAAATTGTCATATTGTCATTAATTTGCTTACAATATTAACCCGTTTTTCCCCTAGTGCCATTGTACGAGGATGGGTCTAAAAAAAATTACAAGTTGCAGCAGTTGAAAATTATTGTGGAGAGAATATTTTTTTCCCCCAGAGTAGAGACAGATGGCGCTAGCTCTTACAGCGCTTGTGGGGTAGGTAGTGTCAGTTCGCAGACGCGTCAGAGCGCTTAGAAAAGTGGGCTCGCTTGGAGGTGCTTCGTTTGACAAGGTTACGTGACGCCATCTGACGCAAACGCCCTGGCATATTGAGTGATGGTGTCATCATGACAATGTCAGGCCCCACACTGCTCGCCAAACTCAAGAATTGCTGCAAAAGTTCAAGTGGGAAGTCTGGAGTCACCTCCCATACAGCCTAGATTTGGCACCCATTGACTATTGCCTTTTTCCGAAATTGAAGGAATACTTATCTGGAACAAGGTTCTCTTCAGACAGTGATGTGAAAACAGCTGCCGAGAACTGGCTCAATAGGCAGGGACGTGATTTCTACCAAGCCGGGGTTAAACAAGTTGATCCTGCATTCAGATAAATGCCTAAATAGATTTAGTGAATATGTGGAAAAGTGATCGGCAAATATGCCTGTTAATTTCCTTTTGTATTTTCTGTCTATTGTTAATAAATAATTTTTTATTACCCTTGTAACCTTTTTTTTTTTTTTTTGATCCATCCTCGTATGTTCCAAATAACTTAACTGAAACTAGTGATTTTAAGCGGAGATTTCGAATAGTTTAGAAGAACGTCGTTAAAATCGTTTATACAATTCTGATTAATGAAAGAAGGAATTAAAATAACAAAAAAACGTTTACTTAAAAGACAACAGCGGTAACACTGGATTCTATACATTTGGCATGAAACATAAATGTCAATTGCGGGAAGCGTGTTTCTTGTTTCACGCCTATGCAATTAGTGTTTTAGCAAACAGAAGTTAGGTAAGACTATAATCTGATAAAACCATTCGAATAGGCAAGCAGTCAATTAAGAAAGCGAGAGATCAAAAGTAGTACAATATCTATTGATACGGCAACATCAAAACCGTGCCGTTTTATCCGAGTTCCATGTCATACGGAATAAATTCGTTGTTACATATGGGTCTAGTCGAACAACAAAACGACAGATACGTAGACTTTCATCATAGATAGGTAATACCCATTACAGTGTTCACGCTGAAGATAATACAGGGCCGTAAGTAGGGGTGGGGGATCGGACGAACCCCCCTTTTATTTTCCTGATCTGTTTAAGTTGATTTGTTTTTCTTTGTTTCTACTAAAAACTATTCTACATTCCCCCTCCCCTATGTAAAATCCTGGTTACGCCCCTGTAATAACAGGGCAGAGCAATCGTTTTCCGAAAATAGGGCTTGATTCTTTCTCCATACATCTTCTTACGGGTTGCCATACGGTTAGAATGCGAGTCATTTCGAATAATATAATGTGCACAACGATATCTAGGGAACTGTTAATGGCAATTTATTTTCCTTGTTCGAGCACAAAAAAGTTTTCTACATACTGCTCATATCTCCAGAACTATCCAGAAAGAGCGCAGATGCTTGTACGATTGACAGGATCTATGTGGAAACTATCAAATATTTAAGACATTTCTTTGGGTGATTCCTGTAAGCCTTTCTTTGTATGCCTTAGAATGCTACAAAATTTGGTAACCATTGCCTAAATCAGATATTAGTAGTATGCCACTTGAAGACCGCTGTATCTGATTCCTCGATTCCTTAAAAACTCACCGCTGCTAAATTTAAAGCCCATTTTTCTCCGAGCTATTCTCTTCTATTTGTTCTATCTCTCGTGGGGTTTTTTTCAGCTATTTTTTTTCCTTTTCGTTTCAATCTCGACTACTAAAGCTCGTTCATAAATCCGTTCAGAAAATATTTTTCAATTGTGTTTTTTCTGATTGAGTCTCTAAAAAAATAAAACCCGCTATTACTAAGGACAGATTCTTCATTTATTAAATTTCTAGTTGTTCAATTGATTCCCAATTTATTTAAAAATTGTTTACGCTCTTAATAAATTGAAAACCCTAATTTTTATTCTTATATTTCTTATTGCTTTGTTTAATTAATAATTTTCTGGTTTTCTTTTAATTGCTTTAAACAGTCATCACGAAACTGCAATTATTCCTTTCGAAATGTAATTTCTTCGAAGGTTACAAAACATTTTTCTCATAGAAAGTGATGAATTAAAGTTATAATGTAAAATCTTAACCATATAAAAATATAATAAAATTTTAAAATTCAATTTATTTTTAAAATCTCCTCATTTATTGTAAATTTTAATTTAAAAAAAGCATCAGTTATTGTAAATTTTAATTTTTCTTTAACTTCCCTATAATGTCAGATGATTCTCCCTCCCAATCCATTTTTTTTTTCCTTAAAAGACTCTTAAATTAATGTCTATCGTCTTTCATCCATGTCTTTCTAATGTCTACACCAAATTAAAGGTTCAAGTCAAATTATAATTAAAATTTCGATTTTCTTCTGCGTTTTCATCCCTATCAAGTTCAGAAAGAAATAATTTGTTTACCGTTTTCTCTTCCTAATTTCGTTGAAAATGCATTCCGATGTTATTAAAATTTCTGAAGTAGTTAACCGAAGAAGAAGAATAAAGTTTTGCATGAATTTTGACGTTATTTTCTCTTTCCACCTTGGCGTTTAGGTATTTATCTAGTAGAGGTTCCCCCTTTCCCCAGCCAATTCCATACAATGGAGGAGATGGATTGAGCGCGTGCGAGAAGCAGCAAACCACCAGCGTCACGTGGTAACTCAACGTCGATCTTCGTTTTATACTAAATGAAGAAAATGAAGAAACATAGCCTCCCATAAAAAGGAGCCCCAAGCAAGGGCCTCTGTTTAACTTTACGGGAACCGTGTGGCTTCTCTTCCTGGCAACGTTGACAAAATAAAACTGTGCAAAGCAAATCTCGAAAAAATTCAGACGTCCATACATCACTCCGTTAAGTAACGGCAAAAAAAGAGAGGAAACATCCATTTTACATTATTTGTTTTAATGTGGGTGGAAATATTTCTTCCGAGCTGAGTAATTGGTCTCCTTGAAATTTATTGCGTACCAGCTTGCTTTCAGCAGTAAAATATTTGAAACTCTACGCGTCTCTAAAGCAAGCAACCAAGTTAAATTTGCCCATGGTAAACCTGAAAGTAAATTTTTGAAAGGTTGTTGAATTTGTTTTATTTTCTCGATTCTTTAAGCGTGAAATTCTGCAATTATATTCGTTTGTTCACTTTTGATTGTTTATTTGAATTGTGTTTGCAGTCCAATTTCTGTTCCAGTATGTTTACTTATAGCTGAAATGCAAACCGAATTAAGTAAAGTATTGACATAAACGATTGGCATATATTGCTGTTTACATTTTACGTTTATCCATTTTGAAATACAGGAAGTATGAGGATTTTTAACCTCCTTCTATTCTGAGAATATATCTCCTGAAAATTCAAGATTTTGTTAGCAAAAATAGAGATACGTCGATTCTAATAACTCAAACTGCACTTTAAATAAATATTTTAGCGTCTTTATTAGGTGCTCAACGCGTATCGAGAAACATCTCATACCAGACCTGTTCGAATTTCTTATTTCATCATCCAGCAATATAGACCAAATGTGCAACTAATAAATATTTGTTCCTTTGCAAGTTAGCAATTTACTTTCCTTCCACTTTCCTGACCATCGATTACGAATAATCCTTTCCGTACATTAATACTACTGTCACTATGTTGATGACTTTTGAAATGATCGAATCATGCGACCGATGCTAAAGTAAGCAAATAGCGATATACGTGGTGCTCAGAAATTTCGTATGGGGTGATTATAAGTAAAGCTTATATCGATGGAAACTGATAGCTTTTTCTGTATTTCAATATGGCGGCCTGACTAGTCCTGTTTTGCATATGCAGAGCTGAAGGAGAGCTGTAAAATTCTTTAAAAAGGTTCTTCTCATTTATTTTGTAAGTAAACAATGATTGTCGTGACTTGTACATTATTTAATTAATAAATTCATAATTTTTTACAATTTTTGTGTCTCAAGATGAGTTGAATGCATTAAGTTTTTTTTGTTTTTTTTTATTCAATTATATGCTTAAGTAATAAGAAAATAAAAAAAACCGTTAAAAATATTCATTAATAAAACCTTTCACTTTACAGAAAATGGATACCTTACTCGTGTATTTTCTGCAATATATGAATGCTTGCAAAACATTGATGAGCATGTAAAAAAAGAATGCAAATCTGAACATCTAACAACAGATTTCTTCCTCAAGCTCCCAGAGATCGTGCATCCAATAATTAACTGGACATTGTCATTTTGCAGCCGGGAGCACGCAGAAATGTTTTTTCCAAAAATTGTTATTTATTTTATCAAAATGAGGCTCTGCCATTATTGGAACTTGTTTCGAAAGAAAGATCTATTAACAAGAAGCTAAAATATGCTAAACGCTTGAATAAAATAAAAAAGTAGACTTTGAAACAAAATTGATTTTATTTATTCTATATTTTAATGTAAATTTTTAAACATGTTTCTTAAATCAGAAAATATTAATTTATTAAACTGATATTAATTGAAGTAAAAAAAAAGTTAAATTTCTGTTTAAAACTATACAAAACTGCAAAAACACTATTTAGTTTAATCATTATACATGATTTAAGTCATCATACTTCTTATTACTTACTGCAATGATTAAGTAGTACTTCTTAAATCAAAAGTGTTGTTGGAATCCTTACATTTTCTATAGTACAGGGTGATTATAATTAAAGTTACGATTTCAGAAATCGATAATTTGAAAACTACTCGTCAGAATGACCTAATATTTTAGCAGAACAATCGTGAGGCAATGGAATTTTGTTTGGCGAAGGAAAAAAAATAGTTCCAAAATCTGCCGATAGATGGCGCTGGCAGGGTAATGTCAGGGGGGAAACCAAAACTAGATTCGTGAAACACAGGAATGTTGTTAGCCAAAACGAAACAATAGAGTTCAGGGGTTTACGAAAAAATTATTAGCGAAATGACAAGAATACGTGTTTACAGCGACAACAGTGATAATGCCAAAAAAAAAACAGCTTCATGGAACAAACATCTTACTACTGATGATTAAGGCAGAAGTTGTTCGATATGCCCTCCGCCTTGTTCCGCTACTAATTGGAAGCGCAAAATGGCATGCTCCACAACAGATCGGAGGGTATCTGTACTAAAGCAGTGGATGTGGTGTGTGATGCTTGCCTTCAAGAGCAGAGCGTGATCCTTCATCGTCAGTCATGATGAAGCATTCAAGCAAAGAACTGGTGCTCTGCATTTTTATGGCAGCTATGTCTGCAGTGTGCATGTCACGTATTAGTAATTTGCATATCTCCAGACAATGTGAACCCTGCCCGCGCCATCTATCGGCAGATTTTGAAACTATTTTTTTTTCCTTCGCCAAACAAAATTCCATTGCCTCATGATTGTTCTGCTAAAATGTCAGGTCATTCTGACAAGTAGTTTTCAAATTATCGATTTTTGAAATCGTAACTTTAATTATAATCACCCTGCATAACTAGCGTGTTGTCTGTTATTCAGGACTAGTCGAACCCATAGCACCCTCGGTGGCGCAAAGATTCCAGGATACGCTTTTATGAATAGAGATTCCTCCTCTGGTATAATGATCTATCTCTATGACGGGCACGATTTGAACAGCCTGTCCTAAACGGTTGGATCAGTTGAAAAAACACCAAAAGTAAAACAATTTCCCAATTGTTGTGTACAATTTGAAAATACCATTAAAATAGGGGTTTCCATTGCACATTTCAAAGTTGACTTACATATTCGAAAATGGCGTCAGTTTTTTTGGAAATGGAATGCACATAAAAACCCCTCGCATAAAATACAATAATTCTTCCATTGAAACTTTGCATTTTAGAAGTTGGCTGTTGATTCACTTTAGGTCAGATTATAAAATATTGGAACATACACATTTAGGTACTTAAGATTCTTAAGAGCAAGTAAATAATTTGAAATAATTTCGTAGATGTCGATTATGTTTCGAATTTTGAATGACGGGTCATGTTTTGTTCAAATATAATCTTATTTTCTTTAGACATCTGACAATCTCTGAATATTTGATGTCTGCCACGAACGATTAAGGGGAGAATTAGGTAAGATAGATATTGGGTTGAACAGATATTGGCTCTTATTATAGATGAATATTTTAAAAACTGCTCCAGATATGGTGATATTTTTATTAATTCGCATCAAATGTTACACGTTACATTCTTTATCTTTAAAATTGGCTTATTATGTGAAAACGGTTCGTAATATCGTACTGTAGTAGATCTATTTATTTCTTATCCTACGTGATTGTGCTAACAATTTTGTATTTTACCAATACAAATTCAATTAGGTTCTTAAAGTAAATCAAATTGCGATAGGATCTAAGATGAAAAAGAAGTATACGTAATCTAAAATTAGATATTGCTGTAATTTGGTCTTCGAGTGTGTGCTGCTCTTGTTTGAAGACAAGATGTGACAGTTTGGAGTGCATTGGCAGAGCTAAAGTACCCCTGCAACTGTCGCCAAATGTTGGTGATTATCGTCCTGGAGGAATTGCAACATCTAAGGAAAACCTGTGGCCTCCAAACAGAAGGCGACGTTGAGAGACTGAATGGATCCTAATGGTCGGCGGTGGACAAACGACATCTCAACCGCACCAACAAACTAATCAATATTACCCACTGTCTGCGATCTTCCCTACTTGTGACGAACAACCCCCATCTCCCTTCCTTTCTCATGCGACTTGAATTTGAAAGCCTACACCCCCCCCCCCACACACACATACACACACTAACACACATACACACACTAACACAAACACACACACGCTCACACGCACTTACTCAAGCTCTAACTTAAGGAGATGCAAATTTCTCATGTTTGCCAAGTTATTTTAAACCCTACCGTATGCCGTCAGTAATGGCAAGCATCTCCAATGGGGGTTCTAAGTCCATTTGTGATCTCAAAAATTTAATTTTTAATTTTCCTCATGGAAATAGTGTTATCCAGAATAATAACATAAAAATGGTTGGTAAATTACTGAAATTGCAAAATAATTTTTATTCTTTAGAAAATAATCCACTTAGTTGATACCTTATTCTACCAAAAAGAATCTAAGTAAAACATTTCAAAAAAGTTGAGTTGGGTTATATGATATCTAAATTAATATAATTTACTTTTATGACTGGTAGGTGAATACGATGCGTAAAACGAAAATACAGTCATATAAAAAATTAGAAACACTTCCAGAGTGGCTTTTTTGTTCATGTTTACTCATTATTGTTTACAAAACATCAAGATTTTTTAACAAAAGGTAACAAAATATTTTTAAGCAAGAAGGTCGAATAAATAATGGGGGTAAGCATCTATCATAACATTCAGACCATTTTCTGAAAACAGAAGTGTAAAAAATAGAAACATTGATGGCATAGAATTTTTAGAAGGTTTTTAAAAGTAGCCTATTTTCCCCTTTGCCCACTTGATAAGTCCGAGCCGCGGTTATCACTTAGCTTATTTGGTAGCACAGCAGATCCAAACATTTCCTAAAAATATATTTTGACTATATTTTGTGGGAAAGTGTATATTTTGGAAACTGAAATGCTGATAATGCGATGACTGAACGTTCGTTTCCAAGAACTAATGATAACGAGCATAAAATGATGTTGCAGTGACAGAATATTAATAAGGCAGCGTCTATTGATAAGGCAAAGGAATCGCGCGTGTCGCCTTTGAGCTCCGGTATATCACCTGGACTTCCTGTTTTTCGTATTTTTCGTAGAATGGATAGTCCCTTTGCTCTGTGTTGTATTGATAGAATTATTATTTAATCAATTGGGAGTTATAATTTAATTTTTTGAGATCTATCTCTTTACCCACAAGTGTAATTAACCCGGGCAACGCCGGGTACCTCTGCTAGTATATATCTATCTATATATATAAAGAAGGATGTTTGTGGGTCTGTCTGTGGGTCTGTGGGTCTGTTTTTTATACAAATCTACAGTTTTAGTCCGATCTTGATAAAATTTTGCATACATGACCTTCAAAGCATGAGGAAAAATAATAAATATCGATAAAAAATCGATATTCATGGTTATGGCAAGGCATATTAATGAGAAATATCTCATGACCAACAATGCAAGGCAAAGTTGGTACAACAATAGGTATCAACAATGGTATCAACACGCAAATCACAAACGCTCTGCATGGACCAACAATCAATATCTCATGACTAACAATGAAAGGAAAAGTATGTGCAAGTGTAATTATCCCGGGCAACGCCGGGTACCTCTTCTAGTATATATATAAAGAAGGATGTTTGTTTGTGGGTATTGAATACAAATCTACAGTTTTATTACGATCTTGATGAAATTTTGCATACTTGACCTTCAAAGCATGAGGAAGGTCACTGTCTACGTCAGATTTCGGAAAAATAATAATTATCGATAAAAGTCGATATTCATGGTTATGGCAGGGCATATTAATGAGAAATATCTCATGACCAACAATACAAGGAAAAGTTTGTGCAACAATAGGTATCAACAATGATATCAACAGGCACTTCACAAACACTCTGCACGGACCAATAATATATATCTCATGACCAACAATACAAGGAAAAGTTTGTGCAACAATACATTTCAACAAAGGTGTCAACACGCAATGCACCAACACTAGACAGGGATCAACTATATATATCTCATGACCACCAATGAAAGGCAAAATTTGTAATAATGCATAGAATTCCATAGAATTATTCAGGCTTTTCTTAGAAAAGAGAGTTCTTAGTATTTAACATTTTTTTGAAAATCTTTAAAAATGATTAGTAACTGGAAATAATGAAAAGTTAGCAGACTATTGAGAAAGAGTGCAAAGACGACAGAGGAAGAAGCACTCCTTTAGCTCCGTGCTATATTGAGCAAATGGTAAGCAGGTCAATAGAAGAATCGGCGATCGCTAGACTACCAAAAGAGATGAATGGCCAAGTTTTGATTCAAGATATCTCAAGAGAAGAAAGAATTGCAACAACATAAAGTGTACATCTAAAGTAAGATTACGTGATTAAGAAATTATTTAGACTAGCAGTGGCATCCTTGGAGAGGTCCATCCATTGTGAGCCTTTAAAAAAAAATTTTCAAATTTTTATTAAGAATTTTTACTGTATTAATTCTAGCCGTTTTCATGTGTGTTATTTTTAAGATATTTCAAAATTTATTCAAAAAAAAAAAAGTTCGAGCCACGCCGGGATTATCACCTAGCTTATTTGGTAGCACAGCAGGTCCAAACATTTCCTAAAAATATATTTTGACTATATTCTGTGGAAAAGTGTATAATTTGGAAACTGAAATGCTGACAATGCGTTTACTGAACGTTCGTTTCCAAGAATTTTTGATAATGAGCATAAAGTGAAGATGCAGTGACAGAACATTATTAAGGCAGCGTCTATTGATTAGGCATAGGAGTCACGCGTGTCTCCCTTGAGCTCCCTATCAAACGTCCAGACGACTGGCAAAAATTTGTGTCTGGAAAGGACAGAGAAAGAACGAGTATTGGTCAGAGAAACTCTGCAACTAAAACAAAAAAGCTATACGGGCGTTTGAAACATCTGAACAACGGCAGTTTTGAATAGAGCAACATGGTATAAGAGCTTCTACGTCAAGGGCAAGAAAAACTTGAGTCTAAAGTATCTGGTGATGCTCCGCAGTGGTAAGGCAAGTCAAGAAGAGTTTAGATGCTCCGGTATATCACCTGGACTACCTGTTTTTTGTATTTTTCGTAGAATGGATAGTCCCTTTGCTCTGTGTTGTATTGATTGAGTTATTAATTAACAATTGGAAGTTATAATTTAATTTTTTTAGATCTATCTCTTTACCTACAAGTGTAATTATCCCGGGCAACACCGGGTAACTCTGCTAGTTCAAAATAAACAGCGAAAACGAAAAAAATTGAACGCCTTCAGTTTCTTCAAATTCTGTATAAATACGACAATGAATGTGATAGTAATGAAAAAGAGATACGAAAATAAATTTGAAGGAAACTGACTCATTCGTCTGAAAATTCGAAAATATGAAAATTCGACTGAGATGGAATTCGACTGACTTGTTTACCATCTGACACGAAATCATCGAAAGTATGGAATTCATCTAGGAAGAGTCTCCAGCGTTTGGCATCTACATAATTGTCATCTTACCAGTATATTTGACTAGGAGTGTTATCATCTGGACATGAGGTCATCGAAGGTCAACATCTGTGCGGAATTACTCTAGAAAAAGTCTCTAACGTTTGGATCTACAAGAAAGTCATCGTGAGTTTTCATCCGAGTAGTCAAATTTTATCGAACTTAAAAGTACATTTCATCTGTACAATCTTATATGAAAACTATCATATCACCACTTACAATAATTCTATTTTCCATTTCAACTTTAAGTATTGCTTACCCCTATTATTTATTCGACTTTTTTAAAAATTATTTTCTTACCTTTTTTTTGTTATTACATCTTTTTTTTTAAAGAGTAGTGAGTAAACATTAATAAAAAATCCATTTTGGTGGTGTTTATAATTTTTTTAAATGATTGAATTTTTTCCTATCTACAGAAAAGCTTCACCCTCTCCTTATTAATGTTTCAATCTTACATTTATGTTTTAAAATTGTCGAATTGGTTTTTTTTCCTTTACTTAGATGCATTTATATTATTACTTATAATAATGTACCATTAGCCTTATATGAATAAAATTTATCCGTCCTGAATATTAGCAGATAGCAAATTTTTCCTCATTTAAAATAAATAAAATCTCATGCCTTTTAGTGCACAGACTACTGAAACATGTTGAAAGCATTAATAAATTATTTATAAAACATTTAATATTGCTTCATTAAATTCTTAAAATTAATTTCTTGTACGTCTTTTAGAATGTCTCTCTAGATACTTTCGTTTCTTAATAAAAAGTTTACGCATTTTTCTATTTTATTTGCTGTTTCCTGTAGTTTCGCATCATGAATTATGGTTTGTTTCTGTTTTATTTTCATCTTTTAAGCAATTTTCTCACTTCTCCCTTGCGTATAAACTCGAATAGTTCATTCAACGATAACGAAAAAAAAAAAAAGAAAACTTAGCCCTTCAACCCTCCTACGAGCTTTCTTCCCTCCTTGCCTGTTTCTTAATTGACATCTCTGCCTTTGTTTAGAGTCGGTGCGGTGACGTTTAGAATCTCGAAACCTTAATCAAGCTCCAAATCTGTCATTAAATTGGAGGGCTCGATGGGCCCCTAAATGTCATGGCTTCCTTTGAGTAACGAGTGTAATTTTCTTCCTTCGCAGATGAGGCCGTCCGCTGCTACGTCTGCAACACACGGTACGATCCATCGTGCGGCGATCCCTTCTTCGCCGTCAGCGTCCCTCTTATCAACTGCGACGCCAAACTCGGCAGCCAATTCTCCACCAGGTCCACCATGTGCAAGAAAGTCACAAGCAGAGGTATTTAATGTATGTGTGTGTGAGTGTGCGTATGTGTGTTCTTACGAATTAAATGATAATAACTTCCCAGAGTCTTTTCGTTTATCAGTTGATGAGTCGAGGAAGTTTCTAAGACTTTGTGTTCTCTTTAATGAGAATTGAAACCTTTGATAAAGCTGAAAAGAACCTATTTAGAAGTCTGGGTTTAAATGAGTGTGTATTAAAGTACGAATCTCGGTCAGAGAGGAGCCCAGTCATTCTTTAACTACTTAACGAATGGTATAAAATGGCGAAACAGAGGTCTCCTATATAAAAGAAAATTCTGTTATAGCAGATGCCTTCAGTGTGATTCTGCGTGTGGGGGAGGAGAGAGAGAGAGAGAAAATTGAGAAATTTTTTTAATATAAAATACTCTTAGTATTGCCTTTATAATTACTTTTAAGTTTTTTTTTCGTATTTATAAACATTGACTGGTAAAAGCTTTCTTAATGAATGGTACCAATCCAATTCAGGTTTAACTGCATTATATATCCACGCTATGCCCAAGTCCCAGAATGTTGCTATGCGATCTATTATACTCAAATGCGATCTATGACAACGATTATATAATGTTGCTTCCTGGTCTCTACAGTAAAGAATATAGCTCCTATTGTTGTTCATCGATCCTACGATGCTTTGGTGTGATGCACATTGCAACACGAGGGTGAGCTTACAAATAAAGTTCCCGACTAGTCCCCGCCAAGTGATTAATGACATCTAGAAAATGGGAAGAGATAGAGTGGGAAGTTGTTGTGAAACGAGTG
The DNA here is from genome assembly GCA_023313115.1 of Rhysida immarginata. Lineage (NCBI taxonomy): Eukaryota > Metazoa > Arthropoda > Chilopoda > Scolopendromorpha > Scolopendridae > Rhysida > Rhysida immarginata. The sequence goes on from JAHWFO010060970.1 coordinate 5,613,752, forward strand.
AATGAATAGCTCGGAAGACTAGACTTGTCCTGTGAGGGTTTTGGCATCTCAGGATCTCGGCGATTGGTTGACCTCATACTGTGTACTACCATTCTTCATCCATGCGGACACAGACGAAAGCCTCTTGTCATTCCGAATGCTATAGGATATGATGTCCTAAGGATGTTCCAGATGCGTCCAAATGGGAGAATCATGTCACTGAAACGCGACAGCGACGTTATAAAAAAAAAAGCGCTTTAAAATGGTAACACAGTTTATTTTCCAAAATCTATTTTGCAGAAAAGAAAATATTTAAGCTGTAAATAGTAGTTTACTAAGAGCGACACACAATATTTGTCTTTGAGCTCAGTAAATTTTGTATCATTGTTTATTCAGTGGTTTCTCATTTACAATATTATAGTAAAAATTGACCTGGCGAGGAAGCATTAATAAAGGGGTTCCTGATCATTAACAAAGTTTTATATAGCGCGTTGGAATGTATACTAAATTTCCTTGATGACATCATACGTTAATTAAAGCCATAATAGAAATCGTGCCCTTCTTCTATCAACAACGTCACCGTCTATGCCTCGAATTACATAATTAAAATTCATTGAAAGACATTTGCAGTAGTACTAATTTGCAGAAAATAAGTAAGTCGCATTTTGTGAAACTCTAGATATTCTCATCCATTCCATTATTATAAAGACGATGTCTCTCTCTATAGACTAGGAGATGGTTATTCGAAGTGCTGAAACCCCCTTCCTTCGCAAATTAAATTATGGCGCCAATCCAACGGCCTATAAAGACTGTTGCATATATTGGCATTAAAATAATAGCTTATATTAAACTTTAGTTTTATGAATATCCAGGGTAGTTATAATTAAACAGGAAGTGTTTAGAGCTCTGTGTCCAATAAACCGTTGGTCAAAATACAACAAAATTTGATCTGCATATATTTCCTGACCATTGTTTCAATTTTTTTTTAAAATAAAAAGTTCAAAAATGTCCGCTAGGAATTTGGCTTTAATTTGCATATTAGATTGATAATGACACAACTGTCGGGTATATAAAAGGTCACAAATCTTGTTTCATCAATTTGAATTAGCCACAAGTCATAACGCTTACATTGATGAGAGTGTAATTAGTCGATCATTTTCGAAAGCATAGCCACTACGATCAGCAGACTTGACACCTTTTAGTTTTTGGTTATGGTGATACTTAAAACTGCTTGTTCCCGACTTAGGTGCTTTAAAAAGAATGAATTACGCCACATGTGTGACAACGCATCCAAGAAAACGTTCTTCATTCAAATTAGAACGTTCATCGAACATACGCTTTACAGCAAGGAGACGGAGGACAAATACTGTAAACACTACGTAAGTTTGCTCAACGTATCGATTATCTCCACAAAGCAATGAATGCAGTGTTTTTGTCATTTCTTATGCCTCAGGCGGTGACAATGTAATCTATGGACAGCTAAACCTTACGGCATCTTATCACAAAAAAATTGCAAATAAATCTTTGCGCTTTAACTTCTGTTTAATTTCCGCATTTATTTGATGACATTTCCGATATGCAATTTAAATCCACATTAGCGCCAATTGTCACCCTAGCTTGAATTTTTGAAAAAAGAAATTTTTATTTAAGAAATCGAAACGAATGTTTGCACGGAATGTCTGCTTACCAAATTTGGTTGGATTTTGACTAATAGCTTTTTGGACGCAGAACTCTTAAACACCTCCCATTTAATTATAACCATCTAATTCAAAGAAAGTCCTTAATTCAAAATAAGGCTACTGCGACCTACCTGTTTCTGCTAAATGGGATGCTATTTAAGTGAAGCTCTGAATTTTTAATTTTTAATTTAAAACTCTTTGAAGGTAATCATACGTAGTTGTTCTCTTGTTATTAAGTAATAAGCAGGAAAAATTATAAAGAGATAAATAGTTTGCAGAGAAACATGAGAATAATATTACTTCACAAGGAATCCAACGTATTCATGTTGAAACTTGTAGGTGACAAGTGATGATTACACATTAAGGCTTCATCTGTCAATTCGCAAGTGGCGCCACAATAATTTTTAGTGACAAGAAGTTTATTCATTTGTTTTATATTTTTTTGTTGGTTTTTTTTCTTTATTTTTATTAAATTTGTTTGGTTTTTAACAATATATTAAATTACGTTTTTTATTCATTTAAACAAGAATTGTAAAAAACAATGTCATGTCACTAAAAAATTTAAAAATTTGTTATGGCGCTACCTAAGAAATATTAGGTGAAAGCCGAGATGAGAGATCATCATCGACTATCCCCAACGACATCGGACGAATGAGTCGGATGCCACTCTATTATGATGGGCAGCTCAAGATCTAGAACATTATCCGTGCAAAAGTGAAGCAAGATGAGTTCTCTTCGATTGACTGATGGCGACTGTTTTGAGAGATGTCATTCCACATTTCTCCCAATTCTCAGCTCTAACCCCTGCAGTGACACTTTTGTCTTCTAGAAACTTGGAGTGGATAGTTCCAATCACAGGCCGCATAGAGTTCAACGAATTTTCAAATTTTCACTGACTTGAATAGAAGCCATCTTGACAAGCTTTCCATTTTGCCAATTTCCTTAAATGATCTGAAAATGTTGAAATGTCAGGAATTAACTCTCGAGCAATATCTCGAACAGTTTGATGTCTTTTCGCTAATGCTTCCAGTTTAAAGTTGTGAACAGCGGAAGGGCGCCCTCGAAACCTCTCAAAGACTCAAACCTCGATTGCGAAATATCCGAAACCAAAATCACATGGTCTTTTGGAAGTGGTTTTCTCTACCTTTGTTTGGTTAATATTGCCGCTGGATTGAGATGCCGTGTGGCTTGTTTGAAGTCATGCAAAAAAGAAACAGAACGTGGAACGGTATCTAAAGTGTTTAAGGATTTTGGCTTTTATATTTTAAAAGTTTGCTATAAAAACGAGTGCTTTACTAAAGTAATAGAGAATAGGATATTAAGTTGTTGTTTCTCTTCAGCATTTTCTCATGGGGTCGCTGTGTTAATTTTTGATTTGGCAATGATGATTTTTACGGCCGGATGCCCTTCCTGACGCCAACCTCACGAGAGGAAATGTTAGAACGGGACAAACACAAACATCCATGCCCTCGGCGGGATTCGAACCTGCGACTCACTGGGTCCGAGAGCGATAAGACCTGCGCCTAAACCCTCTCGGCCACCGAGCCGGCCAGAGAATTGGATTTTAAGTAAAATAACTTATTTCGCATTAAACTTAATTTGCATGAATTTTTTATAAATGATTGCAACTTAAAATGAGTGATCATTTTTCAAGCAGTCTAATACGGAAGATAGTTAATCGCTCCAATCTTTTGGTGCTTATAGCACTGCACTTGCCTGTTTCTTCATTGAACTTTCTACCAATTGTGAATCGATGATTTATCCAGCGAAGGAATTATCAAGTGATCCCCTCAGTGACACCACTGCTCACTCTTCTGGCCGTCTCTCTTGTGGCCTTACTACTAAAAGTTTGTAATCTTCAATATCATCGTAGAGTCTGCCAATGGGACATACTGTTGCCTCCCATTACCACCTTCTCATCTCCGGAGTATTTCACTTGATCCAAGCTAACGATTCGGATTCTCAACGCCTTGCAATGTTGCAATCCAATTGTTCTTCACAGCACGAGATTTCGGCAGTAAGTCCTCCTTTGGGTGCTGTCATTTACCTGTCGCCACGACCTTGTCTTGATTTCTTTCCTTGCGAGAGCTAGTTATTACTCTTAAAGGCGGGCATTTCCATGGCAACCGACACTGGTTCTTCAGATCCCTTAGAAACTAACTGGTTTTAACCGTCGTTGTTTCCAGAGTGGCCCGTTGTTGATAATGAGAAAATAGAGCCTATGGAAGTCAAACTAAATTAAACGAACTTTACTGCCCAGAAAAGTTTTTGAACTTTGTTGCTCCATTTGGTAAATATGCAGTTCTTCTCTATAAAATTTTTATGACTTAATTAAGAACTATTTAATAATACAGCAGATATAAACAATTTATTTATTAGTGTAATTTAAAGTTTTAAAGCATTGAATAGATTGCATTTGAAGGTCAATGAAGCTTCAGGAATCCTTTGTGAAATGATTCCAACAGTTTTGTAATCGAGGCTCAGATCTACTAACCATTTTCAAAAAAAAAGTTGCCTATCGTGTTCATGAAGATTTTTAAGTAATTTTTAAAATAATTCGTTGTCATTATTGCACCTCATGGTGTAATAAATACATCACAAGGGCCAGTGTAATTAAAAATAAGTTATTCTTTAAAATGTATACAAGTTGTTGCAGAATTAGGTGAAACTTAAATAAAAATACTTTATGAATTTTTGCTACGACTGGAATTTTCGTGGAAGGCATTAGTTAATCCTAAATAAGAAACAACTTTGTGCTTGTTCAAAATAACTTGTTTATTTCAGAACAACGTGTAAGGTATCGATGAAAGGAAAACTCTCCAACTTTTTATTTCTGATTGATGTTCATGCGTTGTTATATTCAATCCGGGCTCTGTTATTGCAAAAGACACACATTGTGGCCATTGGAGTAGTTCTTAATCACGCAATTAGATGAAGATTTAAGGGACTATCTGTTCCTACAAGATGGTGTTCCAACCCAATATCACAACATAGTCTGGCATTACCTGAATGGACTCGACCTCACCACTGGAGTGGCCATGCCACTGTCAACGATTTAGCATTTCGCATTTGGCCATCCAGATTACCTGGCCTTACTCTTGCGAGTTTTTTCTGTAGGGGTATGTGAAGAACGCTATTTATGTCTTCCACCTTTGCCATAAAATTTTCCTACTTACGACGACGAATTGTTGCTGCCATTGAAGTCATCGATGTGGACGTGCTGACTTGGATATTTCTCGTACCACATTTGGCTCCCATGTTAAATGATTGCAATGCTGATGATGTTGGTAACATTGAGTTATTTTACACATGTTCTGTAATAGCTACTTTGTACTAAAACATGAATCGTTTAGAATTTGCTTATGAATTCATTATGGAAAAATAAATTATTTAATTTTGAAGAATTTATAACATTTCTCACAGAAGACACCAGATGGCGGATTGTACTAGGGATACTACGGCAGCCATTGTTAAAGGGCAACTGACACAAAAATTTAGGTATTAATTTACGTGAATTTTAAGCTTTCAGTTTATTAAGAGCCCTTTGTAGACCCTAAATCCATATTTTGTTATGAAAAATTAAAATTTAATATTAAAATTCTAAGTTAAAACTCAGTTTTGAAAACTAGCGTAGCCGACGAAAAAGACAGGCCACGGCGCGGAAAAGTCACCTGATCATCCTAGGCTGAATAACAATGTAATCATCATTGTTTCCATCTTGGATTTTAAGAATCAGTATTTTTTCGTTTATTGAAAACAATGAAGGTTGGATTGTTGATCAGCCTACTATGGTCAGGTGACTTTTCCGCGCCGGGGCCTGTCTTTTTCGTAGGCTACGGAAAACTAGAGTGTGACGTCACCTGAGACAAACCGAGGCCAACGAGAAAGACAGGCCTCGAAGCGGAAAAGTCACCTGATCATCTGGGTCCGAACAACAATCCAACCTTCATTGTTTCCAACAAACGAAAAAATACTGATTGTTAAAATCCAAGATGGAGACAATGAAGATTGTATTGTTGTTCGGACCCAGTTGGTCAGGTGACTTTTCCGCTTCGAGGCCTGTCTTTCTCGTTGGCTTCGGACAAACAAGGAGAAAATCTTCGTAAGAATACTGTTACTTCTATTAAGGTAATTTTTCTAAATAATAAGGCGGTTATTCCCTAATATGATAAAAGTGCTGCAGTGGATCTTTCCATTGTCAGGTGAATATGCCCTCTAGCGTTAAAATAGTGCTAATTTCGTATTCAGAGGGGTGGGCACTATGCAATTCTTCTTTCGTTTATTAAATAACTATTATAAACTATATAAATAGATGATCTTAAATTGAACCCTGAACTATTTATTTACTTAATATTTCAAAATATCAGTTGCCCGTTAATGTTAGCCTATGGAGAAAACGGCAGTTTTAATTAAAGTTTTTTTTAATTACGAGGAGAAAATTTGTTTTTTAAAGATTTATAGAAATTCAATACCAAATGAAACTTGTTAAAAAAATTATTTAAGTGCCAGATGGATTTTCTTAGGAAAATTCGCATAAGAAATACTGCTTATTTTTGAAAATCATTTTGCTCAGCTCATAATTCGATAATTTCATACGAAGGTTTAGCCTGTCATTTTTTAATTTTAGAAAGCAATAGCTATTACAAATTGTTAAATATTACAAATTGTTAAATTTGTACTTCTGTTAAATTTTTTAATACAAATTTATTTTAAAAATTCATTTCAATTAAAAATAACTTGTGAAAAAAATGCCATAAAGAAGGTGAGAAATTTAAAATTTTAACATCGCCATTTTTATTAAAATAATTTATCTAAAAAATTTTATTTTTTAGAATAAAAAATTGTAAACATTAAAATTTTATTCTAATGTATCATTTCATAAAGTTTTATCAATGTATTTTTTAAATTTTATTAAATTTTTTAAAAGTCATAAATTACATTGATAAAACTTTATGACAAACTAAACCAGTGCTATTACTTTCAGATTTTCATTTTTCATTAAATAAAAAAAGTATTACCCAAATTTGCTTTAATAAATGGCCAGCGGAGCTCTCCTCGCAATATTTGTTAAATATTCATGAATGTCGTCGTAAAGAGTAAATAAAATAAATTTATAATAAAAAATTTAATTCGAACGGAATTATTGAATTATATAGCTGAGCAAAATGATGTTCAAATATAAGCAGTGTTTCTTATGCGTATTTTCCTAAGTAAATCCATCTGGAACTAAACAAATTTTTTTTAACAATTTTCATTTGATATTGAATTTCTATAAATCTTTAAAAACCGATTTCTCTCCCTTCGTAATTAAAAAATTTCAATTAAATTTCAATTTCGTTTTCCCCATAGGTTAACATCAAAAATGGCTACTTTAGGATCCCTAGTACAATGCGCCATCAGCTGTCTTCCGATGTCTAAGATGTTCTTCCCCATTGTATGTTATGAAATATATTGTATACGAGTTAGAAATCCATAAATTCTTCCCTCTATTTAGGAGGCTACTTGATAATCAAGAAATTATCGTTAATTCCAATCGTCATTATATCAGACAGAAAGAGAATTACGATGAGCCGTAGATACAATACAGTAAACACTTATTTACTCGCTTTCTCCTTATATCTGCTCCTTTATTAAAGCTCAGCTTTATCCCTTCTTGATTAATGCGTGACAAAAAGCAATCCAAATGGTGTACACGTTTTCGTGTTTGTTCTTATTATGCGCTTTGCGTTCCTTATTAATGTTTACTTCCTTCATTATGTGCGACTTCAATTAGGCAATTAGAGAAAAAAAAATGTTATTCTTTGTTGTGCTATGTCTGAAATTAAAGACTTTTAATTGAGTTGACGCAATTACTTCATTCGAATTGCTTCGAAGTTATCAATTTCAGAAAATGAATGAGCCGACGGTCACTAGGACAACAAGCAAGTATGGCGGCTTTTCTCCGTTCGGCTTGGAAAGAAAAGCAATAATGTCGTCGCGATAATGAAAAGGTTTCCTGCAGCGTCTCTCCTTTATTAGCAACATCATTACAACGTTAATTTTATGTGATGGCATTTAATCTGCCAGAGCTCAAATCAGTCGCAAATTAAAATTGGTTTGTTTGGTTGTTTTTTTTCTCTGGTCTTCGCCGAATCTTTGCAATTTGTTTTGAGTGTGAAATTAAATGCACTATTAAGCGCTTTTATTAATGCGATTTTTATTTTTCCAGTTTATGATCTTTCCCGTTCAACTCGGGTGGGATAAACAAAGATGAAGTTTTTGTTTTCATATCGATGCGAAATAGCAATATGCAAATAAAATGAAAGCAGTTCGCTTAGAAAAACTTTCGAATATAAAATTTGCAATAAAATTCAAAATGCAGAAAATCCCAAGAAAGCACGTTCTGAAAATTACGCCTTTTATGCTGCATTATCTGTTTTTCCGGTCAAAAGAAAAAACAGCAAATGCGTAATTGGTAAAATGCCAGTTAAAAGGATTTTATAGTAATAACTGAGAAACTTTTTATGAATACCATACTGTAATTAATATACACCATCTAGCCAAAAGTAATCGGACACTTTCGGTTTTAGACGTTTTGTCGAATATCTAGAAAAATACTTAACGAATTATCCTGAAGTTTCAGGGGTGTAAAAAGGATGTTACACCTCATATATTTCAGCGCAGG